>JABCKK010007996.1:0-15325 GCA_018221785.1 Calocybe gangraenosa
TTGGACGTCGACACGGAAACGTCGCTAATATCATCCAAGACTTCGAATTCGTATGTCTGAAATAAAAAGAAAAAAAAGAGAAAAAGAGGATGAGCCTGGCTTGTACTTGGGAACTCGCAACGATCGCACGGCTAGGTAATTCGCCCATATGCGATCCAATCCAAAGTTGATCAGATACTTTTTTGCCTTGTTCTGAAACGAATCAAGACGGGATACTAATTTAGTCATGTCTTGCAACAATTCGCGATGGACTTTCACTAGTTGCTCCTGTACACGCTTTGGGTCCATCGTTTTTGGGATCGTGAGGAGAGTGCGGGGGAACTCGAAAGTTGTAATGCCAGAACTACACGGAATGAACAGAAACTGATAGAGATAAGTAGAGGGGCTATGACTCCCACGCAAACTAGATGGTCCCTGATGATGGACGCGATTAGTACACATATCGACATGGAGTGGGGATTTCTAGATTTATCATTGGTGTTAGTATATACCGATTGACACAGTAAAAAGGACCAAACATCACATGTATGTGCCTTTCTACTACCTGAATCACAAGAGAGTAGAAGGGGAGATATTAAAGCAGCATTGATGGGCCTGTGACGAAGCCCATACTAGCAGGCAACTTAGTGATCAAGAAGGGCTCGAAGATTGGCTGGATCAGGTTGCGCCGCCCTTGGTTTGAGGTTGCCCATACGAGTAACTTGTCTTGAGATCATCCAACGGCGTTACTCAGATTGCAGGTGTTTCTGCAAGTGACCGAACCGCTGAATGGGCCACTAGGTTACTCTGGGAGATTTCTTGGAGTCCCAGTTCGTTGAATAGAACATATGAGCCTAAATCACATGAAGAGAAAAAGAATAGCGGTTGTAAGTTTGATTGTGGGAGCTATTCCTTATTAGTGTCAGGGTTTTTCAGAAGATGGATCAGGAGTTGAAAAGGAGACTATTGAAGGGCCTGCCGAAATGCCTTGCTTATCACCTTCACATCACCTATAGAAAACTGGGGGTTTTATTTTTGGGAAAGTAACGAGGCAGTCAAAATCGGCAAGCTAGACCGGGGTCCTCATTTTCGAGGTTGGGCTCATGTTTGTTGCGAGTGGATTGTGCCCACTACCTTATTGCATGTTCAATCTCATCGCACCGAATTATCATGGTGCGAGCCAGAGTGATAAGGGAGAAGAGCTCGTCGTTTTTACCCACCGATACGTGGTAACAACCGTGACTCGCTTCCCTTAGTGAATCTCGACGGTAACATTCGAACTGGTTTTGTGCATGTCAGCTTTTACATCCTCACGATTTTCATCAAGTCACCCACTTTTAGCTGACGAACCTAGCCCTTGTTATAGCACGTCCCGAACCGCAACATGAGCTCGGGTAGAGATTACATGTGGTAAAACAAGTCACGTGGACTACTGGCGAGTAGGGTAAATTATACCTACCAGCTTACCGTTAGCCCTCTGCCTTCTCATGTCTCATTCCCTGTCCGAAGATTAGGACCTCACTTGCTTCTCCATAAATGATTAGATGGCGATAATCAAGATCACATTTCACTTCTTTGGTATTACAAACCTTCTAAGTTAGATCTAAGTTATCGCAATCAATTAATGTGCGTTTGTTACCTCCATTTCAAGTACATTGCCTTGCACATATATCAATATATACATCTTGGTTGTGGGCGCCTGAGCCTTCTTGTCGATGACGCTCCCTTTGAGGGACTCGGCCATGAACCTCCTTGGTGGCAACGTCAAAGTCCCCGCGACGTGCTTTGCTTCTAATGGAAGAGTAACCCAGTGTCTAGTCGCTATTCTTGAACCGTAACTTTGATCAACGTGTATGTTATGTGAGTAAAAGGAGGGATTTCGCGCTCGTCATTTCAGTGCAGGCATCTAGAAAGGATTCCGGTAACTTCTCTCACCACTTTGAGGCCTGTTTTTCTAAGCTGGGGGATCATCCACATGTAAAGCGTTATATTGACATACAAGATACATCCAGAACAGAAGTTGTACATACGGGATACCATCAAGAACATATACATAGTTTCAATATATAAATATAGGGTATACAATTGGCAACGCTTACTAGTACAGTTGCAACAATATTCTCTCGTCTTCACGTCGCATTCTTGAGGAACTGTGCACATCGCTCCGCAATCATGACCACCGGTGCTTGCAAGTGACACGCGGGCACCTGAGGGAGAACACTGGCATCAGCAATCCGCAGCCCCGATACCCCGTGCACGCGCAATTCATCGTCGACCACTCCCAGATTGGCCTCGTCAGCCATGCGACAGGACGAAGAGTAGTCAAAAGGAGTAGCCAAATTCTCGTTCGTGAAAGCGTCCAAGTCTGTATCGCTTTCCGTAACGGGTACAAGCAGGTCCTCTAAAGGATAACCGCCCATCCTAACTGCCCTACACTGTGCAAGAGCTAGTCGTAAAGCTCTTCGAAGGGGTTCACGATCGTTGACATCTGAAAGCAAGCCAAGTTCGCAGAGCGGCGGTCGTCGGGCGTCTTGGGATGCGAGTCGTATGGAACCTGTTGATTGGGGGCGTAATATGGTACACAAGTAGGAGAACGTTCCATTCGACTTGCCCAGGTTGTCAAACTGACGATGACTGGCGTTTTCGGGGATTAGGGTGATTTCTATATCAGGAATGTTCGCAGGATCGCTGCCGTTGAGTTCCTCGTGTGCATCAGTGATGACGAGGTGAGAACTGTCATCCAGAAGCGCAGAACGGAGAACGATATTTGCTTGCTGTGGTATGATTCCAAATAGGCCCTTGCCCGTCAAGCAGTACTTGAGCATCTCCGTGAGCGCAACCCAAGGTCGAGTAATCAGCACCTCTAGACTATCGTCCACTGGCACTTTATAAACGATGGGCACACTGACGTGGTCTTGCTGAAAAGCGGGAGTTGTTGTCAGGTAATGGGCCGCCGAGAACCATCAGATCATCACAAGTGTTGCTAACTCACCAGATGTGCGCCCACTCCAGGAAGGTCTTTGACTATTGGAACACCACGTTGTACCAAGTGATCGCCGGGGCCAATGCCGCTATTTGTAGGAAAAATTAATTATTGGCAGCGAAAAAAAAATTGTTGGTGCTTTGATACCTGAGTAACAATATTTGTGGTGAAAAAATGGCGCCAGCGCACAGAACCACTTCACGTTCAGCGTAAGCGACGACGCCCTGCGTATTTCTTGCTTCATTTTCGGGTTCAAGCGCAACTCCAACTACTTGTTGACCTTGGAATTTGAGAGATAGAACGATGGTTTTCGTACAGACATAGAGATTGGTGCGGGTTTCGGCTAGTCTTCTAGGAAGGAAGGCGTCTAAGGTAGAGTTTCGACGTCCGCTTCTGTCTATAGTCGCGTCTAAATGTGCGCAAGTAGCCACTGATGATGAGGGGTCGTTGGATTGGGGTATATACGGGATTCCTCGACGAGACGTAGTTAACATATTGCTGGGCAAAGCATAACAATGAGCTGAGTACAGAAATAAAACTGTAATTGTTTCACCTGGTAATAGTTTGAAACTGGGTTTTATTCATATTTTGTATTTGCCATGGACCTGTTTGAAGTGATTGAAGTGGCAAGAGGGTTTCTAAAACGAAAGTCCAACATACCTGCGTGACCACGAAAACTGACGCTGTTCATGTAACTCTCGCTTCTGTTGAAGAATGGCTCCACATGCTGCCAATCCCAATGTCTTCTGCCAGCTGCTGCCCATGCGTTATATTCGCCAGGAACGGATCTTGAGTACACAAGACCATTGATTTTTGAAGAGCCCCCCAAAGCCTTGCCTCCAATCATGGTAAGGGTCTTGTTGTTTGCTGGCGCAATAGGCACGGACTGCCATTTGTACAGTGGGGCTTTTCGGGTGGTGATGTTGCTGGAAAGCAAAGGGACCGAGCTTAACCATCCTTCTACCACAGGACCTCGCTCTACGAGTAAGACGGTGACTTGTGGATCTTCGCTGAGACGTGATGCAAGGACGCATCCTGCGGTTCCGCCACCTACTACGATATAGGTGAACCTCCGAGAGGCAATGTCCTGGATGGAGCTGGTGGGGTAAAGACACATTGCTTCGAGTTGAGGTAGCCGTAGCAGCGAGGACTAAATAAGCAATCACTATCAAGTATGACCATAGTCGCGATCAGTAAGGGAGTGCCAGGAGAACAGAAAAACAGTTTCATTGTGATGGGTTGTTCAGTAACCCGTTCGACGGAACACTGATGGCTAGCGGAGTCGGGCTTCGGAACGGTATATCTCCGTTCCGTTGTTATGGGTACGACCTCCTTGACCAGCACCTATCATCTCACTGAGGCTAAAATCTTTTTTCTATCAAAACTGCTCCTCTAATACCTGCTCATGTCTGATTTGTTGCCTCCAATGGCCAAATTACACTTGGTCGCCATCACTGTCATTGCCAAGCCTGGAAACCGATTTCAAACCACATACCCTCACCATTCCATATGTGAAAATGCTCGCAGGCAGTCTACACGGCTCACTAATGCTAAGGTGGGAGCTTAGTAAATGGGGCGAGTTTATTTGAGAGTGCGTAGTCAGCGACTAGCCCAAAAAATAGTGGTATACGGTTTGATACAGGAACTGCTACGGCATCTACATTTTTAAAAACTACCACCCAGACACTCCATCCCACTCAACACCCAATGCACCGCTACGCACGTACTCCATACTGCGTCGCTCAGCCGCCTCAAACAAACCAAGTGCGTCAACAACACGTCGCGAAATGTCAGGTTCCCGCATGAAGGCCTCTTTCAGCTGCACACCTTCAGTGACGAGATAGTCGACGTCGCCAGTCGGTGCACCTGATGCTACAAAACGAGCCAAAATATGAACTCAGCGTACGAGTTGACAAAAGTTACAAAAAGAAACGTGCTGGTTTCACTCGGAAATTTTGCTAATGTTTCAGACACGGGCTCTGCGGGCAAAGCAAGTAGCTGGTCAAGGAGTGGAGCAGAAATAGTGAGGTGATCAGGGCGTAGAGCCGCCAACGCCAGAACTTCAGGAACCGTTACGATACTATCGGACAATCCATCAGGAACTCATCATATGCAACAATGGTCACACCGCACCTCGCTGGCATAACAAGCGTCTGTGAGCCTTTGAGCGCAGCAATTATTGAGGCAATCTTCGACGACATTGGATGTTGGGTTAGTGGATCGTCATACTCTTTCCATGTCGAACGTTCGAAGTGGACGCGCAAGTCTAGATGTCCACGCATGAGTTCAAGCAAGCAACCGGAATAGGGAGAGGTGGACAGACCGTTGAAATATGGCGCAACATATGTGCACCCAGCTTGCCTTGCGGCTAGCGCCTGCGGGACTGAGAACACACAGGTAGCGAGTGTATGAATCGGTGTGTCGGTTGAATCAGGTTTTGAGAGGGCGTGGCACGCCAAGATTGATTCAGGGGTAGCAGGAATCTTGATGCATACTCTGGAACTGTGAAACCCAGATGAGCTTCGCCGCAACAAGAGAACGTACGTAACTGCACAGGATATTGGGGGGGAAACTTACCTCGGGATCCCATGCTCATCGAAGAGTGCGACGAGCCGTTTTGCATGTGCTATCGTCTTTTGGGTGTCATAAGCAAGGCCTGGAGATGTTTGTGCATGCACTTTGCCTTTAAGGTGTGGAAACACGAGTTTAGCCAGGCGGACGGTCTATGGAAATTTAAACAAGACATAGCCCGATTCAAGAGAAGCTCAATTACCACAACGTCCAGGGCTTCAAGCAAATACTCTCTAGGTTCTAAACCCAAATTGGCATGTCGCTGGCGAACATACTTCACCGCTTCACGGACGAGCCCCTCATTCTCCGGCTTCGTTGCCTGGGCATAGACGAGGGCCTGATTTGAAGTCATATCAGTAAACGTCATTGGGTCATGCCGCAAAGCTGCAACTGGATCCATGGAGTCGATATCCACTGTTACTAGGCTGCCAATCTGTGATAGAAGGGTGGGGGACATGATCGAGGAGCGACGTTTATTGCAATGAGTTAGAATGATGGAAAGGCCTCAAGGGAGCCTAGTAAATGTTTATAACAACGTTGGGACATGCATGACTCACAGGCTGTGCACACACCCATCGTGGGTGCATCAGCGTGTCACGGCCCGGGAGGCTGTATATCGGCATTGGGAGATCGCCCGAATACGGATCACACATGACACACACGCAATATAAGTATGGAGGCGGAGTACAGTCGATTCACGTGGAGTGAACTTGCACAGAGCAACGTAATCATATGGTAATGTACTCAATCCACAATGAGAGCAGAACTGGTTTTGAACACTGGATAGAAACAGCCACGCCGCAGATGACGCTATTACAGCTTCTCCGTTGATGATCTCTGTGCTCCATAGGCTGTAATCATCACAACCGAACAGAAGAAGTATATGACAACTGGCGGTTCGAATAGAGAAGATCGGTGTCACTGTCGATGGTCTTAACGTAGTCAGATACTGGTAGTCAAGCTATCAGGCTGAAGAAAACAAGCAGTGACCCATACCATCGGAATTAGAGAGGTGCTACGCACCGAAGTTTTTCCTCCTTCGTCAGTTGGCATGATTCATCATAAACTCAAAATTTATAACCTAGCGTGACAGCAGACTATCAGAAAGAAGACCAAGGTTCGGTGCAGGGCGCGTAACTCGTATATAACCTCTTTAATGTCCCCCCGAACAATTCGCAGAGGGTAATAGCCGGTGTTGACACAGCCGATTAAAACATGTCAAGTGTGGAGTTCGTCGCGAAGGATGATTATCCTTATAATCTAGACGGAGTAGCATTAACAATCATTCTCAAGGCGCGAAAGAGATCCATAGCAATCAACTAGGCTTCGGACCATTGGAGTGGGTAATTTATATATTGTTGACAATGAGGTGTCAGCCCTCAATCTAATCACTCGCTTGTTTCGAGGCATCTTCGCGATCGCCTAAATACCTTGCTATTTATATGTGACGCTTAAAACATTACGGTCTGTCTAGCGGGGGCGTTGTCGACTTGCGAAAGTCAGGATACTATCATGAGCTCTCCTAGTGATGTTTTGAGCAATAGTGTATTCATCAAGATATCTGGTGCAACCCATCGTACATACTCAACTGGACGAACAACCTGTCAGCTGAATAACGTGGAATTGAATATTGCAGTTCTTGACATTTGTAGACTGGCAGATCGAATGATCATCTATGTTCTGACCCAGCTTATTCCAGCTTAAAGTATGTCCCCACCTCGAGGATGTACCCTCCTGCCCAGGTTAGGAATCTGCTGCGATTGGTAAGCTGAGCGGGGAATAAACAGGCCATCACACCACTTGGATCCCCGCGACAAGTTATACAATTGACTAATCAGCCTATTGCACAGATACGTCGGTCTACAATGTTGCCTCAACAAGATGGTATCTATGGTTGAATAGAGCCTACGCTAGTAGCAATGAGCGTCAAACTAAACAAAACCGCACACAAGGGACCGGGCTGCCAGCAAGTCCTAAACAGAACATACCGATATTCAGCGTCCTCTCGTCACCAGAGATCGAGCACGACATCGGCTAAGCATCTATTTATATTTTAGACTCGACTGAGTTACTCCACATCTGCCGTCGAGGCCTATCACTTCGTGTTATTTTTTTTTGCAGGCGAGGCAGCTGTCCCCTTCCACCTCCGTGACTCGAAGTAATGCATCACCCCACAACTGCTTCCGATTCTATGTTGTTGAATTATCCAGACTTCTAGCCGTTTACTCTATAGTACAGTCAAGCATGCTTAAAAGGAATCGAATATTTCTTGGTATCACTTCCACAATACCCTCCATCACAGCATTGCCATCATGCGACTTTATTCGCTGCTCAGCATAGTCCCTTACTACCTTGCTTGGACTGCTCTTGTTAGCTTGCCAGTAACTTTGTCTCAGGAAGCAGCAGGCGGGAACGCCACCACCATCATCGATGCGGAGGTGGAGGAGTTCATCAATGGACTTCTACAAGAGTGGAACTCTCCTGGAGGTGTAGCTGTTGCATTTGTGAAGAAGGACGAAAATGGTGCCTGGATCAATGTCGAGGCCAGAGGCTTTGGTAGAGCTACCGCGAGCGGGACAAACGTCACCGAAAATACGATGTTCAACATAGGTTCCAATTCCAAGGTAATTATTTAACTCATATAGTTCGATGATATTGAAGCTCTTTCCCCAGCTTTTTACTGTCCTCGCCACAAGCTTATTGATTAATAACGAGACCTTGTCCCCGCGGTTGAACTGGGATTCGAAAATAAAAGACTTCATTCCGAACTTTAACTTAACAGACCCCGTAGCCACCGCGGAATCAACTCCGCTCGATCTTATGACGCACCGCACCGGTTACCCCCTCCACGATTTCAGCTACCGTTACTCAGATGATGTTCCCACCGTTGTGAGTTTCTGTCCCTTTTCTTCATCTGAAGTTCCAGCAGGCCCCTGATTCTCGATCACAGATCTACAAAATGCAATTCTTACGTCAATCCGCCGAATTCCGCGATATATGGCAATACAACAACAATATGTATACCACACTTTCTTACTTACCGCCACTGCTGAACAAGCAGCACTTTGCACCATATGTGAAGGAGTTTATTCTGGAGCCTCTCGGGATGAACCGTACAACTTACGACTACAATCTCGCGGATGCTGAAGGACTACGTGCCGATGGCATGGGAAGACAAGGCATTGATGTCTACGAGAATGCCTTTGCTGGGGAACCGCGTGCAGTGCAGTACTGGACGGCCAAAACTGGTGGTGAAGACGGCAGCGGTACGTTTCCAGCGAATTATAACTATGGGTGTATGATGTAAAATGTTGTCACGCAGTTCTCTCGGGTGCTGGAGGTGTCATTACTTGCGCTACTGACCTGGTGCGCAGAGCTTCTGTCTGTTCATCACAAAAAGCTTATGTTTGATTTAGACGAAATGGCTTCAAATGCTTCTACTTGATGGTGTAAATCCGGCCAACAACGAGACAGTCATCCCTCCAGGCGTTCTCAAGAAAATCACCACTGCTATCAGCGTCCAGACTGGTGCACCGTAAGTTACCATGAATCTGTGCGGGTTTTTAGTCTGCCTCTAAATCAGAGACGTAGCGAATGGCCCGAGGTGTCCCTGGTTGCTTACGGCGCCGCCCAGCTACAAATTACCTACAGGGGACACTGTATGCTCTCTATTCGTCGAAGTATACATCTGCTAACGCTTCTTTCCCCCGCAGTGATCATCGAACATGGTGGTTTTATCCGAGGTGAGTGTGCTCTAATCCTTTCTTGGAACATTACTTAAATCGATCCAGGATTCAACACACAAATTAGCCGCCTGCCAAATGACAACTTTGGCGTCGCCGTTCTCACAAACGACAATGAATACGGGAAGGTTATTGGCGAGATCATCAAGAACTACATCATTGACAAGACTCTTGGTCTTGAACACATCGATTGGAACAGCAGGTCTGTCGCGCTTCTAAATCATACGCATGCATACGACTGAATGCGCTGGCAGGTACAAAGCCCAAAAGTCTACCCCCCCTGCGCGCGCCACTCCACGTCCAGCAAATGTAACATTACCATCTACGAACTTCACAAATTTTGCTGGATTGTACAACAACGATGGCTACGGGAAAATCGAATTTTGTCTCCTTTCACCCGAAAATCCATCACCAACCAATTCATGCGGTAACCTCGCCGAAAATCTAACAAATATTCTTCCTGGCGCGGTTCGGGAGGGCATTCCTACACTCGTTGGAGCGGTAGATAGCCCTTGGTTCTCCCACGTTATTGTCGAACACTTCGACGCTGATCTCTTCAATGTCAGTTTGGTCATTTCCACGGTTCGTATCTTCCTCCTGCCCAGGTCCATTCATATTTATATTTGCGATCGCTGGTAGCCCACCAATGACAGCTCTCAGCCATACTGGACCTTTAACGATAAGCGGAACAGCGATAACAACATGATAGCGGAAGCTGATATTGAAGGAGATCATGTTGCTTTGGGCTTTGCAGGTTTCTGGGCTGGCCTTTGGGATGGCGCGGCAGCTGGTGTGCCCAAGCCACTTGGCGATACTGTTCGTGAGCGGGCGGAGGCTTACTTTGAAAAGCTCTGAATTCCATGACCGGGTGAGCTGGCAGAAACAACCCAACAATCTGAAATCATAGACGTGCTTTGTATGGGCGCCTCGTTCCAAATTTTTTTACTTCTATCTAGTACTATACATAACCAAGTCCGCCAGCTTATATTTCATCATTTCAGCTCTCTCATTTATAGTAGATTCTAAATATTCATGCTTGCATAGTGCCCTAGACTTTTTGAATTGTAATGGCTTATGCCTAGTCTCTTAAAAGGTGTTCACTATTCGAAGCGTTGTCAATGGTTGTTGGAGCATGTGAGATTCCCGGGATAGGTGTAATTGTTGAGCTTCTTACATAATGAGTGCGAGCACATTGCGATCGTAGAAGTTTTATCAGCTCATTGCAATATTCTGATGCTAACAGGCCATGAGATCTATTTTTCGGGCCAACTAGCCAACCGCATCGGGCGGCTTTCTACGCGGGAGTTGTTAGACATGCATTTACCCTGAAATAGCTTACGTGATTTGGGCCCTATTGCAGCTGTACAGACATTGTGGAAACTCTCTGGGTTGTTGGCCAGTCTCGTGTCGTTGTCGTCACCCCTCGTATCAGCGCTTTTGACGGCCAGAATGACATGCTCCTTTTTATCACCTCCCTGGTGCTGGCCATGAGAGTTTGATATGATGAACCGTGATAGGCAAGTTTCTTAGCAGCGGGCACAATATGGATGCTTCGGAGCTAGAGCCCGGTGTCCGATACCAAAATAGCGACACCCATGATCAGCTGTGGCGCTGAACATTTGAAGCTTAAGCGCTTAAGCGCTTAATGCTCCATTAGTATGTCAAGTTCTTGAAGTAAGCCCCCATTGACGGACCTCATGTCTTCAGGCCTTCTCTCCCCCAGTTAATCTTCGAATTCTGTGCTAGATACAGATAAACACGTAGTACTCATGGCTTGCGTGGCGCTTATTTTTCAACCCTTATCTGATATGTAATTTCTCAAACCAAGCGCTTATCAACGTTGGAATCTTGGAATCTTGGCTTCACATGTCTCCCCCTCCGTACAAAGATACAAGTTCACCTCCTTTTGTATAGGTGACGTTAAAATGGTGATGAGGGATGCAGTCTATTTGGAGCCTCTTCAAAATTTAGTACTTGCCCAACTTCTCGTTATCCCTACAGTACACGCCTGGCCCACTTTATCAAGGAGATTTGCGGGCGATAATACTGACGTGCCTTGCTCCAGGTACTGCAAGCAATCACTATGTACACACCATAGAGAACTTTGTTACTGAGATATGTCAAGGTGCCAGGATGAACGAATTATCCTCGCCTAGAATCATTGCCGCTGCTCGTGTAGCTTCTCCGCCGTTTGGAATCATGTACATATGATATTTGATTCTTTTTTCCGTAGAACATGGACAAGTCTTAACTCCATTGAATAATTTTAGAGATCCTATGCATGTCAATCCATATCGGTTGCGTCTATCTCTAAGTACCAGGAGTCCACCTGGTCTGCATAGAAGTCTCATGAAGATGTCGCCACCTTCAGCTCTACTTATAAGTTATACATCCGTTTGAAATTGCCGCTGCGACCGCCTCAGCGTTCAATTTACATACACCCTTTGTAGAATCCTCCAAAACAAACCTGGGCCCACAGAATTTACGCGAACAAATGTACAAGTAATGGAGCTCTGACATTTGAATTGTTGCAGGACGCAAACGATGTGCAAGAACAAGCAGTGAATCATCGCTTGCATCGCTGGAAAACGTGACTAAGTTAGCGTCTGTCGTTTCAGTAGCTAAAGAAAAGCGCAAGAACTTCTGGTGGACTTAAAGAGTTGAGCATGTATGGGTAGATTAGCTGGAGTGTGGTCCTGCCGTACACCGGCAGACGGATCTGTCTCCTTGCATCTATTGGACCTCTCACTTTATTATTGGAGACAGAACATATCAATATTCGACGCAGTCAAGAGAACCGGTCAGCAGGTCATTGCAACGTCACATGTACATTCCTGCTGCCTGAACCACTTATAGGCAGAAGATTGGGGTGAGGTGTAAGCGGACCTGCGATGAAGCCGATGAGTGATGTTAAAAGCGGCCGGTTTACGGGAAATCTGTGAGAAGGAAGGGTAGAATTTGATTACGCCGTACATTGGGAACTTTACCCTTAGCTAGGCCTGTTAGATCTCCTTTACTTGAATTTGCCTATATAGCTCATAGCACATACCGCAAATACTGATTAAGTGCCTTGTCGTTAAGGGCATCATCGCGGAGCTGAGGATAACATTTCTAAGGCATCTTCACCGCTAGGCGAACCCTTTAAATGAGCTAAGAAGATTCACCTTCTCTGATAGAGCCATGCGGGGGTTCTGGCCCTCTATTATCTGAAAAAAAGAAAAGAGAAAATGGAACGACAAATAGTGTATATAGCGCCTATTAATTATTACTTGGGACACGTCGTAGTTATCGCCTGTCCATCATCCAGAGCCTGGAAAACAACAAGGCGTGTACAAGGAACAACAAGTGACTTCGGAGGGACTTACAGGGGGTGGGAGGTAAGCCCCATTTCTTGGAGTTCCTTAATCATCACTAGTATAGAAAGGGGGGTTGGTGTTTTTGTACCGGGAAGCTGATGGTACCAAGTTGGAGCAAGCCGGCCCATGGACCTTAATTCGAAGGCAATTGAGATTGAGTTAATGAGCGCTTATTATGAGAATCTGACATACCAATGGAGCGCCTAAGCGCTTAAGCTTCAAATGTTAAGCGCCACACTGATCATGGAAGTCGCTATTTTAGTATTCTACACTGAGCGCCGAACCCTACGCCGAAAGGACGCATGTTGTGCCCACCGCTATAGAAATTGCCTATCACGGTTCATCCTCACCATACCAATTTGTCATAACCTGGACCAGAGAGATGATAAAAAGGAGCCCGTCATTCTACATTCACCGTCGCCCACCCACCTCTTTTAAACCTTTACAAGTCACTTACCACTATACACAATGACAACTCACTTCCCTCAGCGTATTAAAACTGCTGCGGCAACTTTCAAATACTCAGCTACCGCCTTTGTGCACATATCTCGGGGCGATTCCATCAAGGTCTGCTTGCAGGCTCCAGAGATTGGTTCACAATTCGCTGGCCCCGTCGACTTCGGGACGGGTAGGTTCAATCGTGTCTTCTGCATACGGTTACTTATTGCTTCTAGATCCCAAGGGTATCTTGTCCTATGATGTCGCAACGGACCTCCAAAGCGGTCGTGCGGATTACAATGTTTCTTACTATGACGAGTTGGCCTATGACTTTGACGCTCGCTGGATCACATTCAAGGTTGACTTCTTCAAGCCGGATGCTAAACAACCTTTCGCGTCGGTAAGGTTTCTCAGTATAATTACTCTCACCTGTTTACAAATTATTACCTATGCCCGGTCAGTTCCTCGCGCGAGTTGACACAAAGGTAAGAGCTCTGAAACCTCCCTTTGTTCAGAGTTACTCATGACCAAATTATAGGATTTACCAGATTCGTTACTCCCTCCTTCCAATCAACGGGGTACTGGACGATGGAGCCGGTTCCGGGTCGCAACGTCCCAAACAGATATTGTCGGGCGCGATATTAATGGGATCTTCCTTGTGGTCTTGAGGTCCGGACCTGTCACGAAAGTGGCAGGGATTCTCGCTGAAGATGGAACTCCGTTTAGTGGGTGACATAGCTTGCTAGTTCACGAACTTTAGTTTTGACACTCGACCCGTCGACTAGAGACCTCGGGAATTCTGATTTTCTTTGATGAGCGCAACCTGGTCAATAGGCCTCGCACTGTGGCTGATCACACAAAGGACAGGATCGTGTTCCGTGTCCAGAAAACCAGTGATGTCGTTGCCGTGGTCAGTCTCGCCTAGTTTCTTGTGTTTACTGTTCGATAAGCTGAGGAAACAATGCTTTCTAGCTTCTTCGTAAGTCCCATTGGTATCGTGTGCTCAATGCTCATGTTTCACGATATTAGCCACCTCTGAAATGACCTTTGAACCTGCCAACGGCGATCCGGTGATCTGGAGGCAACCCAGGCCACGACCCAGATTTGGATTTGGATTCGGATTTGGAAAGGGATTCGCAAGTGGAGTTGGACACGTTATACACGGAGGCTTTTCCGTAGATGGAGAGAACGAGGCTTCCATGATTGGGGGGGATGGGGCTTCTCTGATTGCTCAAATTGAGGAAGATGAGGCTTCCTTGATCGAGGAAGAGGAAACCAACTCACTCATTGATGAGCTGAAAAGCGCTAAATCTGAATAGCTCAATCCTTCTCATGCAGAATAGTTGGACTCTCACCGTGATTGTACTCGTACTCCACAAATGTGATGCTATATTGTTCTCGATGGTTCAAGTGAGGTAGGACGCGAGTCATGAAAAGCCTACTGTACATGCCTAGCAGTATGCGGTTGTTCACGCGTGCTTTGATCAAACCGCCTACATAGCTATCGTCAGAGATAGTCTTATTACTTGTATCAGACTAACTTAGTGTTGGATGTAAATAGTTTTGAACGGCGTTGATGGTACCTTTGCTGTGCTTTGCTCATTGCTCGTGATGGATGACATTGGCAACGGCCGCGTTGTCGCGTACATCGTCTCTCCAGAACTTATCGCTGCTTCATCTCAACTGCCATCGAACAAACAACGCTCTTCAACAGTTCACTCGTTGATCCATGCATTTGGCCTCTCAAAACGCGTAAAAGTCGTTCGTCCCGTTCGTGCCTCTTATAAAGACCTTGCTGCATACCATACGCGTGATTATCTCGATACTGTTCTCACCCCAGACTCGCCGACAGCCGCGAATAATTCGACTGGACAAAATGACTCCGATCCTGGCACCGACTCGGAGTTTGGCCTAGACGACGACTGCCCAGCTTTCCCTGCTCTTCACGCTTACGTGCCCCTCGTTGCTGGCGCTGCACTTACTGCCGCTCAGGTCCTCACATCGCGTACTGCCTCCGTCGCTATATGTTGGGACGGTGGCCGGCATCACGCACAGAAAAGTCAAGCTGCCGGGTTTTGCTATGTCGCGGATTGCATCCTAACTCTCATGGCACTCAAACGAGCACCACCAATCACTACCGGAAGACTCAAGCCACGCGTCATGTATATCGACTTGGACCTCCACTTTTCTGATGCAGTTTCACAAGCGTTCTTTTCTTCCTCGTCAACGAGATCCAGTCAAATTCTCGTGAGCAC
>JABCKK010007996.1:15425-30486 GCA_018221785.1 Calocybe gangraenosa
GGGATCTTGTCGGCCTACCTGAGTGACCGAGCTGTCAGTGGGCATCACGGTCACATTCCAGCCAATCTCAGCGTGGCGCTTAGATTCTAAACCGGAATCGCAATGATAAATTAGAGCTCATAGTCATCGCTTAGAATATCGTCATAATTAAGCCGAGAGCTCTGATGCGCTCAAAATTTGAGTAATCTTTTCGCTCTCGCCCCTTTCCGATTTTCTCTTCTCTTGGTAGTGTTTGTGACATTCTTCCACTACCTTCAAGAGTTCGTGCCAAATTGATAAGCGCACTGATTTATCCCTGTCCGCGAGGCCGATTCAGCAAGTGTCGATAATGTAGGATCTTCAAACCTGGTGCTTAGGGAAGCAGTTTTTACAGTAGGCATAGACAGCTACATAGATGACGAAAATAAATCAGCGCTCGCTATGACAGGAAATGTCATCATATAGACTAGTACAAGCGAAAGGATCTCACTACAGTCGACTTTCCGCTGCGAATACACCTTTGTTCCGCCGGATGCTCACTCCTTAAGGTAGCGACCCACAAGTTATCCAATGATCACCGAAACCTGCAGAACACCATTCCTGTGGAAAAACGTCTTTTAAAGAAAGAGCATTCTCAATATGTGATACATAGCTGTCATTATACATGGCCGTGCTTAGAGTGGATGCAAACAATTACACAAGCCTCGGGCCGATTTTTTCTATAGACGGGTTTCATCAAATGTTGGTTGTTACGTAGTAATATCAACCATAGGGGGCTGTAGCATGAGCGAGTAGAGAAGGTCTGCCGTACTACCATCTGTAGCCATCACCTTGGTATCCTCTCGGTCCTCGAGTAGCCGGTCTACTTGCTCAGCGGCACCGGACATATGTGCAACACGTGCACATGCCGCACGGAGAGCAATCAACCTTGAATCGGGTAATGCAGGTGGTGGGATTTTCTTAACCTGACAGCTTTCCAATACAGCAGGGTCAACCTGGAATGTGACCTGCGAGGGTAAACCTTGGAGAAATACTTCATCAAAGGCACTTAGGGTATAGGTGTTGGGCTGAAAATGAATGCGCATACCGTTTGATTAGAACAAGGATGCAACATGTGCTACGAAACATGGACTCACTTTAAGACGGACTGGTTCAAGCCAGAAGTCGAAGTTATCAAAGGCAGTATGCAGGTCGGTGGTCAGCGTAAGAACATTGTAGAGTTTGTTGATGTTGCCACCAAGAAGGTCCTTGACCAAGTCACCGAGTCCGAACATTTTTAACATTGAAAATGCAGTCGCAGCATAACCGGGGTCCTTCAGTTAGGTAGGTTAGAGATGTATTGACATGGAACAGTGAACTTACCTTGTCGCTGTCCTGTGCTGACTCTGAGAACAAGTGCGCACATTGTGTATATCGCATATTAGATCCTTCAGCCTTGACTTTTTTTTGGAGCTCTGAGTGCTTTTTATATGTGGAGGTGTCGTAAGCACCTGAGACCATACATTTATAACCATCACGGAGGAGAGCCTAGAAGAAAGATAGGACAATCAAACCAACATCAACTCTGGCGACACATACACGCTTTTTGGCATCCTGCTTCGTTTTTTCGGCGGTGCTCATCTCGTCAATTATCCTCTCCTTGGTCTTATCAAAAGATGGGCGGGAGGCATGTTGCTCCGATCGGGGTGTAGGTCCTGTATTGGAGCGAACTGCACCCTTGGTATGTGCGATGAAGCCTGTTTAAAATTATACTCACAGACTCGCAATAAAAAATTGCGATAGCTAAGGCCTAGTTTGTATACTCTCTCAATCTGAGCCTGTTTGTCTTCTGGGGACCCAAACTCAACCCCTTCCACCCCTTTTCGACAAGAAACGATCTCCTTGATCATCCGACGATATGCTTTCACCGCATATGCGCCGTTCTGGTGACTCCAGAAGTCAACTAAAAAGTAGCCCAGTACGCGCGTGGCAATGAGATTGTCCTGATACTTAGGAGCTTCTGCACTCAAAGCCGCTTGCTCCGCCTCCAAAAGAAACACCCACTGACTGGTACCGTGTTCTTCAAACGTGACAATCTTTGGTAAGGGTTGAGGTTCGAAAGATTTAGTGAGGGAAGACATATACTTATTGGTTCTGCGCAAGTCACGAATCGGTTATGGAGTTATCACGTGCCATACAAAGAAAAGCAAAAAAGTCTATGGCGTTCAATTATAAATTCAGTCTTACGTCTCGACGTTTCGCCATTTAAGTAATCTCGTATTCTTCAGAGAAACCTAAGATAAGTACGCCGAAAACACATGGCGATGAATCACACGCCGTACAAAGAAGAACCAGACCAAATATCAGTCCTCAACATGTTCCTTACTTTGTGATACTTTGTGAACCCTTACCATTGACCAACATTACTGCTAATTTCTGTCAGATCAATATTTTTGTCTAGTGTACTGACCCATAGTAAGCTTTTTAACTTTTTAACTTTTGACTCTTTGCAAAGCTCAGAGAAAGCTAAAAAGCAACAAAAAGTGAAAAAAAGAAATTGCTAGGTTGCTGATGATTTTTTGATACTTGTAAATAGATCATCTTCTTGCTCAGATTTCAGATAAGTACCTTAGTTTCAAGTGCTGGCAAGTCCCACCACCACAAAAAACTCTAAAAGGGCCTGGTAAGCAAAACCAGGTTTTACTGATGTGTAAGGACTTCAAGCAGAGATGTAGGTATACTTGTGCTTATAAAAGTGTATTTTTACATTTGTACACCACTTTGTACCACTTTAACTTATCAATATTCTCTTCAATGAGCCGCAACCCTGATAACACTGACACTGAATCCTGGCGCGTTGTACGTGAATGTCTTCCCCGTGGTTATTGAGCTCGTCACCGGTACGGCTGCGTTGGGTGAAGTTGGCGTGTTGCTGGTCGTTGCTCCACCTTGAATCACCTGAAGAGTTCCCGATGTCGCAACTGTGCCAAATGGAAGCACGAAAGTTACGGGTGCAACTGCCGACACTGTGTTTGATACCTAAGTGACTGGGGTTTAGATTTGACTGTCGTAAAAAGCATCTCGGGGGCGAACAGACCTTGAAGATGATCTCTTGCCTCGTGGTGTCACGTACGACGCTCCAGAAAACGGTCCCTAGTCGAGCAGGTAGCGTGCTTGGAATATACTCGTTACCACGGTTGAGACTGAAGAGCTGACCAAAAGGTTTCAATTTGGATAACGTCTAAGGTTGGGATGCATCTGTATACCTTTTGAACATAGAAGCTGGTAGAACGGTAAACGGTGCCAGCACTGTCGGGTGTTGTTGTTATCTTGTGATCCGGACGTATTATAGGTACTTAGAGTACTCACTCGAAGCTGACCAGGTTGGGTGTCTGTTTAATATTAGTTATCATTTATGTCTAAAATATATGGAATATACCCATTGTGAATTTCCAACATCCTAAAAGAGTGTCTAGGTGAGTTGTCATATATATTGAGATGACCAGCTTACGTTGAGCAAGGGTGCATACGAGGCTGCGAATCTAGTCGCTGGTCATGAGTAGAAATAAAAAAAAGCAAGTATTTAAAATTTACACAATATCACTGTTTCTTTCCAGGCCAGTCATGAAGGCAGCTTCTCCGGAAGAGCCTATTAATAGTTGTTACTAGTCAGATTGACTAGGCATATACTCGTTATAAAATCTTACTCTGCATTGTTGGGAAGACAAGCCTCCCATTGGCAGGCGACCCAAAGATATCGTTGGGATTCGTTGAGATAGCGGCATACTCGCCCTACAAGGCGAAGTCAAAAAAAATAAAAAATAATAATCGCGCTAGACGAGCCTTACTTCGAAGTATTTCGTCCCATTTCTCTGGAAACCATCATAGAAGAACGAATTTTGTGCGAACCATGCTGTTAAGGTAGAAGTGCAAGACGTTTAGCAACAGCTCAAATGGATAAATGGGATCTGGTTTACTTGGTGTCTGATAAACATGTACGTCATATTCGGTGGGATTTGGGGAAAGAACGGGGTTAAATGTGTTTGAGGTTGCGATGAAGTCTGACGGGTTTGTGAGACCTTATCCGACGATATACATCCCTAGATAATGCGTACGAAGATTCGGGAACTGTCCTTTCAGGGTATTCACAAAGTTGCGCCATCTATACGTGTACCTAAGGATATAGGTGGTTTTACATTTAGTTGGTCCAACTTGAACTGCATGCCTTTAGCCACTTACGTGTTTGAAGCAAAAAAGTCCTATGAATCACAGATCGGTGGTCAGCTAAAATGACTATATTTATATTTAAGTGACGTCTCACTTCGTTTCCGACTTCGACGTATGTCAGCGCGAACGGCTGAGAATGGCCCAAGGAGGCACGAAAGGCGGCTGGGCAAAACGTCATGAGAGTACAAAAGAAGATATGCGCCGTCTGTTCATACCAGCGGCACTCTTCGTAGGGTCACCAATCGCGAAGTTGATCTTATCGGTGGATGGTGAATCAGATTACAAAGCGTGCTTGGAAGGAAGCGTATTACCTGGTCGACTGCTTGTTGGATATACGGGCCTAGCTGGTTCTCAGCTACGCTCGTCCCGCCCAAGGCAAAGCCTTTGAAGCGCCATTGAGTTGAACGATTAGGTGGAGTGATAAATAACGCTCACCCGCCCAGACAGCCATGATAGGCTGCATACCTGAGTCTTCACACCAGTTCAGATAATCCAAAAGTCCTAGGCCGCTATGACCATCACCGTTAGCAGTTGTTGTGCCACCTGGTTTTCGCACATATAATTACTCGGTGTTTGTGTAACCCCAATCGCCACTGCGGCCTTTCAGTGTTGTGAGCATTAAAGATGACTGATAGAATGAGAAAATAAACCTGGTCTGTTGACTAAGGGCCCGACCTTGAACAAACTGAGTCATTGTCTGTTTGCAGGGACACAAAACGTACTGTAGCGTTCCATTGCCACCTGGTAGCAACGGTTTGGCCTTCTAAATTGTTTCCTCCTGTAGATCAGTCGATTAGTATCACAGCCACATTGTTTATACCGGGATATTGACCTGGGAAGCGGAAGAACGAAGGCCCCATTTCAACGAGCGCCTAAAACACTAGAGCGTAAACAAATCAATGAATATGGGGTGTTCACCATCCGACGAACATTTGCAATGTCAATTCGCATCCCGTTAGACCGATTTTTGAAGGTAGGCGGGAAGAGAGACAACATGGCAAAGTTGATGGTCTGTCCAGATGCGGCTTGGCCATCAACGGTAACAACGAACCGATTGGAGGTTGATGCGATTGCCACTGTTGGGCGGAGCTGTACTGTCACTTGCTGCCATGTTGTTTGTGCACCAGATAAGGCAACAGTAGTCGACACAGCAACTTGCCCCGCTGTGGTTTGCAAACTGACAACGGCATTTCCGCGGAAACTTGATGCAGTCGGGAAGCGGTAGAAGAACGAAGCAGTGTATGTTGAGCCTGACGTGATCTTGATACCTACACACAGAAGTGTTATTCAGCAGAAGGCGGTCAAACGTCATCTACGAACCAGAATACCCTGTGTTGGCAAAGCCAACGCCACCTGTGCGGCCAGAGGGAATAACTACATGGAGGGCATTTGGGAGAGCGGACGACACTGGAACAGTCTCCCTGATGACGCTGATGGTGGCTCCGTTAACGGCTTGCCAAGCGTTAAGTGATGCAGTTGTGCCTATTGAACGGGTCAAGAGAGAATAAGATTTAAAGTCGCCTTCGAGAGAAGAGCCCATACCTGGTGTCACTTGTTGAAAAGCACGATTCTGTAGCACTGGATGATATAAAGACAAGTCCATCAGAAATGATGTAGAAATGGGCTAACATTCTGCATAGAGGCCTCCGTCGCCGCTCTTCAAAGCTATTATTATAGCGAGTCATAAAGACAATGTGCACTTACATGCTATTTAATATGTCAATGGGAGATACGCGAAAATGAAAAGTACCAGACTCACACTTATATCCTATTGTATCGAACATTCGTGAGTGCCGTCGTAGACAATTTTGGACGTGAGCTCACCTCGTACATCTGACCCCCTGTTTAGAAACTTAGAAACAGGTTGGGCACCGGCAGAGGCGACACTCACATAATGTCGTAGGTATAGGGTGACTAGCGGTAGAACTGACTGTAACTGTAACTGCGCCCACGGCGCCAGTAAGCGCGATGAGCCCCAAAGAAACAAGAGGAACAAGTAGCATCAGATCAATAAACTGTGTGGGCTGTCTGGCAAGAACTCGAAGAGCGACCACAATTAATACGAACGAGATCTCTGGATCACGGTGTTAAGGAGGAAAATGGACGGTGAAACCGTTGAGGGAAACGATGCACTTAGGAGGTGAAGCGGAGAATTACGTCGCTAAAGCCGATTACAATTATCCAGGAATTTGGACACATGGGGAGACCTGATGATCGATTTGCTGTCGCGACACCAGGCAGACACGGAGGCCGAGTCTTTGGAAGCTAGGGATGTGATGTGAAAGAATGCACCAATGCCTTACCTAGACACTAGGTTAGGAATACGCGAAGTCGACTTTGTGTTTCTCCGTGTCCAAATTGAGGTTGACCATGCGGTAGATGTGAGAACAGAAACAGCACGCGCCAATATTAGGAAGTTATATACACATCCGGCCGTTCCGTACTCCGCTGTGCAAACGGGGCGGCCGGCCAAAGCTGGTTTAGGATATCGGAAATTCATGATACAGAAGATCGCAGCCTGTCTGTCTATAATTGCCCATAAGAGACGTCAATAGAAAACGTTGAATGGTGCATGGATCGCGAAAATCCGGCGCGGCGCCTTACAAGCTTTACGTGAGTTCGAGAGATTCTCGCGTGAGTTATCCGATGATAGTGAAAACTTCCAAAGAACTGAAATTATCTATAGAAACTCTAACCCCACGCCAACTTGAATACCACGTCTTGTCCCGTCACTCTTACTTGCCACAAGAGGGACTCCAAAGTTCACCTCTACTCGCACAGGGTCGAAGCGATATACGATGCCAACACCAGCAGATACTGACGGCAGGGTTAGCGTCCGGCGAATGTTGTCAATGAGCAATGCATCTAGAAAAGAACATTGTAGTACAACAATTTAGCCCAATCAGCGGAACTACGAAAACAAAGAAAAGATGGGCAAACTTTTATCTATTGCGTCTAGTCGTCCGGCGTTTAGCCACATATGCGTTTTCACCGGCCAATGATCTTTTGTAGGAATGTTTGAAATTAAACTGGCCCCTGCCGACCAATGTAAGTCTCCTCCTAATGAATCAGCTTTGTTGGGTTATTTAGTTGGATGTATAGAAACCAGATATAGTGTATAGTGTAGACTTACACCCATCACGTGGGCCCATAGTATTTGTTTTGAAGGCACGTATGGACGTTGGGCCACCAAGTTGGAAACGGTCTGAAAAGAGCGTGGGCTTGGATATGCCCCATAATATACCAGTACGAGCTGCCAGCGATACTGACTATTCAAGATGTGAGAAAATTTAAGCTCGAAAACAAACAAAAAATTAATGCGTACAACCCCTTTTAAGAATGGCCGTGAGAGCTGTGCTTCCACTTCGCCTTTATAGAACGAAGCGTCGCCGCCCAAGCCCGCGTATTCATTGAAAACTTTCGCATAGTAACCTCTTGATGCCATGATACGATCGTCCCGAGTATCAAATATGAAACTATGGGAAAGTGATGATTTCAGCGACTGACCCGCTGCTTCTCTCATACTGATCTGTTCGTTAGTAAGGGAAATGAAATGATAGGGCTGGGATATGACTGACCTGATAGAGGCGGTGGGTGTCAGGTCGCCAATATGTCGAAGCACGGCCTCGTAAGCGAACTCATGAGCACCTCGGTGTATCACTCCGTTCTGTAAAAATGATGAACAAAGGTTATACAATATACGATGAACAGTCTAACCTAGCTCACCCTGACAATAGCTTTAACACCACGAAGGCCCTCGGTGCAACTGGCAAACGAGGAGTTGTCCCTTTCGAGTCCAAATGCCGTAAGCTCTCCGTATGTGTTCAGGTTTGATGAAATTGGAGCCGTCAAGGAACCACGAAACGACCTGCGTGTCTTTGTTCCGAGAGAGATGTTCGCCTCGAGAACTTCAGCACCACCAAAGACGTTGCGAATACGGCCTGTTGCAGCCTAAACAAACATGATTGAGCAAAATTGATTTAAAGAAGAGTTTATATGCGCACGGCGGTCCCTTCATTGTTCCCAAGTTCTGTGGAAGTATTAAGGAAGAAGCGCCCTTTCTCTCGTGCCTTGAATACAATGTCAACGTCACCGTCTTTACTAAGGACACCGCGGGGTCGCTCAATTCTCGCTTCGAGAGATTGGAAGATGTCTGATTTTTTGAGAATATGAGATAGGTTTCTAGTGGTATGAAGGACCGAGTCTAGGTTGGACGGTGTGTCTTTCGAGGTGGATGAAGCGAGTATTGGATTTATAAGGAACCCAAGGAATGAACTGCGCGTCGATTTTGCTCCTTCAACACGGACTGATGAAATACCCATAGATGTGGTAAGGTTGGCTTGTATCTGCGGAGGTAATTTAATTGACAAGAAAGAGGCTACAGTGAGGAACAGCTGTGCGTACGATTTCAGATAGATGAAGCACGGCAGACTCGTATTCTCCTCTGAGTTTCCTAGCTATCCGTTCTTCCTGCCATTTTAAAATCTTTTCGAGATCATCAGGTTCTTTATCTCTTGGTGAAGAAGAGTTGTGCAATGGGGGCTTGAGTGAAGGTGTGTCATCTGTTTCGGACATGAATAACGGCGTAGTTCTGAGCACAAGTAAGCATAATGATGTGCAGAGAACTTGGAGTAAAATTTCTTACTAAATGTATTAGCAGTGTCACCCGAGCCCAACGATATACGAGCTGCACGGAAGAAAGCGTCAAGAGGTACGGAGGTGTTCACGTGGCCGCCCGAAAGGAACTCACGTGATCTAACGCGACGCATCACGCCACACTTCCATTCTTGACGTCTAATTAGGGGTGCAGTTGGGTTCGTATGTCATCTCGCGTCAGTTCTGAGTTAATTGTGTGTTTAAAATGATCTTAACCCCAAAATAACTCCGCTGCTCGCTTTAACCGGTTAATTCGTTTCTCTGTCGGAGCTAATGCAACTCCTTGCGGTTTCGGAGATTTCACCACAGCTGACATAATCATCCTACGAGCTCCGCCCGCTCAAGTAGTTTTTTTTTTATTTGGTCTTGTGCACTCATCCAAGTCTCCAACCAATGTCTTCCGCCCACTACCAGGGACCTGCCTCCCTGCCTTCCGATTACGCATTGCTATCCCGCTATTCTACCTCTCATCCGGGTGAAGCGGAGCAATCTGACGCAGAAGACGACGGCTACGGGCAAAGCGAAAATAGGACTACTTCAATTAGCTTTCCGCGCAGAACAAGTATGCCTTCACCCCCAGACCGACCCCGACATCCCACCATCTCTCCTAGCCGTCGTTTTATGAACATCCCTATGCCTACCACCGTAGCATCAGAGAATACGCCACTGCTCAACCCCCCAGTTCCTCGCATTGACGAGCCACTGGAACAAAATTCACATAACAGCAAGATGAAAATGTTCTGGGAAGAACTTCGAATTCTTACTAGATATGCATTACCAGTTTGCGGGTATGTCTTGTTAACTATCTCGAAAAATGCAAAGCAACCTTAATTCCTCCCCAGCACACATATTCTAGAGTTCTCCCTTATCATAGCCTCTGTTGTGTCCATCGGACATCTCTCTACAACCGCACTCGCTGCCATCACTTTAGGATCTATGACAGCAAATGTAACTGCATTCAGCATCATTCAAGGCTTTACCAGTGCGTTAGACACAATGCTTCCTTCAGCATGGACTTCTACCCAGCCTCAGCTTGTCGGACTATGGACTCAACGCATGGGTACGTGAATTCCCAGCTTTGAACTAAACATGATGATCTAACTTGATGACTCCAGTTGTTGTGATGTCTGCCCTTCTAATCGTGAGTTAATGCCGGTTCAATTCGGTTCTTTTGTAGATGTCGACTCCATCTGACGTATGACACTGACGTCTAGCCCATGTACTTGATCTGGTTTAGCGCCGAAAGCATTCTCATATCCCTAAGGCAAGACCCCGAGGTTGCTCGTCTTGCAGCGTTATACCTTAGATATGTTTCGATCGGCCTTCCTGGTAAATCTTTGTTACTACCCCTATTTGCCAGCGTCTAACAGCCAAATTTAGCTTATGCCTTCAATTGCATCAGCCGGTATGTCCGTGTATTTATCTCACGTGTCTCAATACTTATTCGGGAGCCAGACGATATTTCCAATCCCAAGGTTCTTGTTCTTTTCAAGAATAAAATTCACAGGCGGCTAATTTATATATTTAGGTTTATTTGCTATACCAACGCAGATTATCTGTATAGTGGCTCCTATTAACGTTGCTCTTAACTATCTACTAGGTGCGTTTTCGAGCAGCTGTACTCTACTCGGTAACCCATTGACATCGTAAACACAGTATGGGGACCAACTCAAATCCGCCTTGGTTTTATAGGAGCTCCAATAGCAACTGCAATCTCATTTAATCTTGTGTCATTGATGTCCATTATATACGGCATCATATATGTTCCCCGTACAGCTTGGTATCCATTATCGCGACGAATGTTCACTAGCCTGGGTGTCCTGGTCCAACTTGGTTTAGCCGGCGTCGGTGAGCTTTGTCCTAAAAATAACTTTTAACGTCATGCTCAAAGTCGTTTGCCAGGCCAAACTGCTTCTGAATGGTGGGCTTGGGAACTCGTTGCGTTGACTGCATCCTTGTATGTTGTTTAATTTGCGCTCAATAATAACCTTTTAGCTGAACCTCTGTACAAAGAATTGGCCCCGTGGCCCTTGCAACCCAATCGGTTCTCCTCGTCTCCGCTTCCTCAACTTTCCAAGCACCATTCGCCCTTTCGGTTGCGACCTCTGTTCGGTACGTATCGCTACCCTTTCGGTATACAGTTCTGCCTTACACGTATGACCTAGCATCGGCAATCTTCTCGGTGAAGGAAACGCTCGACGTGCTGAAGTAGCTTCCAACACCTCCATATTGATGGCTCTAGCGCTCTCCGCCGTTTCGAGGTGCGACAAATAATCTTATCAGCTTCGAGTTTCTCAGGGCTCATCATCTCCACCCATTTATGTAGTACCATGTTCCTCGTCTTCCGCAATTCGTGGGCATATCTGTTTAATGATGATCCTCGTGCGTCTGCTATCTATCTTAGCATATTTTTGGGTGAGTTACTGAATCAGAAAAACAAAACAGAGGTTGTCGCACTTGTGGCATCCATCCTTCCATTGGTCGCCCTCTTCCAGGTCTTCGATGGAAACGCCGCTGTAACTGCAGGGATCCTCAGGGCTAGGGGAAAGCAGGCAAGTAGCCTTCCTCTTGGAATGCAGCCCATACTCAACCTTACATGTACTATTTTAGGTCACCGGAGCCCTCCTCAATCTTAGGTATGACTATTGATCAAGTTCTAGACTCACATGTATTGACGAAGCGCATCCCTCAGTGCTTACTATATCATTGGTAATTACAATTCATCTCCCTCCAACGCATGATTTGCTTATTTTCAATGCCCCGATCACAAGGTGTACCTTTCGGCATCTGGTTAGCGTTCAGCTGGAATATGGAGCTCCACGGTCTCTGGATCGGCTTGACTGTTTCCCTGGTTTACTGCTCATTCTTCGGGACGCTTCTTTGTCTCCGGACGGACTGGAATCGCGAAGTTTGGAAAGTAGCACAACGTTTAAGCGAACAAGACAAACTTCGGCATATCCAAGAGGACGAGGAAAATGGTGATCTTCCCAGTACGAACTAAGTTTGGAGCAACGAACATCATTTCTTGGAGCCGGCTTGGTACGAGACGCCGAAAATGTGTACGACATTATTGGGGGCTGTCTTCATATCCCATGGTGCACAGTTTGGGCACCCCTTTAATCTACGCGTATTTTTTTATATGCTTATGTTCTTCATATACTTCTACTCTCTTTGTAGTGGTAGATTTCTTGTATATACACTGTAATATACTCACATATCGGAGCATTGCACAGGATGGATAATCGCCAGTGGCAATGATGATCTGCTTGATATGATATTAGTCAGCAACGCAAAAAGTTTTGCAATGGCGCCTTTGCTTTTGGAACGTGGGCTACCAAGGTAGTCTGCCAGTTATTTAGTTGCCCTGTTTTCATTCGAGGAATATCCAAGATCATCTGTTACTATCATGCTCAGCGCTATCGCAGCCCGCAAAGCCGCTCAGGCAGTACTCCAGGCTTCCACTGTCTTCCCTCCTGATAATGTTGTGCCTCCAGAACACCCAGAGGGGCACAAATCAATCAAAAAAACGGTCTTTAAGAGGAAGCAGTTGACCCAGGTCTCGAGACCGCCCAAGCGGAAGAGAAAAGAAAAACGAGTCGTTGCCAAACCCATCGCTGGCGGGTATCGCCTAGAGGCAGATTCGTTCAGATCCCAGGAAGACGTGGTCCTTGTCGACTCGGACGAAAGTGTTTTGTCGGAGGATTCAGGAACGTCTAGCTCTGGGAAGCGAGGGTGGTCGCCTCGAATGGATTCGTCAGATGAGGACGAAGAAGACTCGACTGCTACTTTGAACCCGACCTCGAACAACTCCCTTCATAACACTTCTACTGTGGACTCTCTGATAATGTTCACCCCCTCTAATAATGAAAACATCTTCAATCTTGGACCAGCTGATGTATCCTCTCTATGCCTGACTTCTGACAGTAACAACGGCGCGTCCATTATCGCTTTACGGCCTGAAGAGTCTATATGTCTCCTAGGAACATACTCTTTCACCGTGCTACAAGGCTCGGTTACGCTCTATGGCTCGACTATATCTTCTTCTCCAAACAGTCGCCATGTGTTTGCCCCCCGATCCTCGCCTTTGCCTTTGCTAAAGGGATCAGGCGGTACTGGTGCAATTGCTGCTATACATCTACTTCCACGACCTCTACACTCCCTAATCTCTCAACCAGTAACCTTGGTACTCATTCAGGGGCTTCATACTGGCATCGAAGGACTCGGGCGGATCTGTCGCATTTTCGATGGTGTTTTCAAACCGCCCAGAGGACACGATATGGTTCTCCCACTCCAAATCGATGGCGTTTATATGGTGTGTTTACTTTACCATCATTCATTGGTATCGAACCCGTTTCATATTGTAGGTACCATCTCAAACAAAAGAACTGCAATTTTTAGACGTCTCCGAGTCGTGGAAAATGGGACTTTCCTCTCCGACGGGTACTTCAACGACGCCTGGGGTGTTTCTAGTGAAGGGTCCCAAAAACACTGGTAAGAGTACGTTTGCCAGGCTGCTCGTGAATACGCTATTAGATCGGTTGGTTTCTTTTCTACGTTTCCCGACTTGTTCTCGATTTCGATTCAACCCAGGTACCAGAGAGTTGCGTATCTTGAATGCGACTTGGGTCAATCAGAGTTCACTCCTGGTGGGATGGTAGCTCTCAACGTTATCTCTCAGCCAGTTTTCGGTATGGTGTTCTCTACACATTCTCGACGTGACTTCATCGTATAACGACTACTCCAGGACCCTCATTTACACACCCCAAATTGCCAAACTATGCCCATTATATTGGCGTTGCGACTCCCCGGTCCTCACCCGCTCATTATCTGTCAAGCATTCAGTCGCTCTTGGAAGTATACCGGCTGGATATACAAACACCAGCTACCTTATGGGATGATTCGAGTGATGATATACGAATTTCGGACGCGATACCGTTGGTAATGAACACCATGGGCTGGAACAAGGGTCTCGGCGCTGATCTTTCGCTCAAAATCCAAAATATGGCAGAACCCACGGACATCTACGAGATCCAACATCCGCCCGATACTGTACGGATGGACACATTCTCTCCCGATGCCAACCCACCCGCGTTTTCCCAAGTGAGGCTTCACACACTTCATCCAGCCCCCAGCTCAACCCTTTGGACAAACTACTCTGCTGCTGACCATCGGTCTCTTTCAATTATATCCTACTTCCACGCCATATTCCCCACTTCCTCGCCGTCCCCGGACGAATACGAGCAAAACACTGCTTGTGCATGGCGGACGTCGTTACCCCTCTGCGCGTGCCCGCCTTACGAGGTCGATGGTACCCGAGCGTTCGATAACATCGTCCTAACGGGTGCTGGGGCCGAGGATGTTGTTCGATCTGAGATTGGCCGCGTCCTCAATGGGGCGTTGGTTGGAGTTGTGACCTGCCAACCTGCAACGTTTGATCATGTTACTGACGAAGGGGCAGGGATGTCTGTGGATCATGAGAGAACCCTGCCTTATATGCAGGGAGGTAACCTACCACCTCCAGCAACATCGACTTGCCGCGGCCTTGCACTCGTGCGGTCCGTATCGTCGACTTCGAACCAAATGCATATCCTTACACCCTTGCCACTCCGGGTTCTCGCAGAGAGCCGGGTCCTCGTCAAGGGCGAGCTGGAGCTTCCGATTTGGGGGATGTTGGATTATAGAGACGGCGAAGAAGGTATTGCAGGAATTGAGAAGGGTGAAGTGCCCTATCTGCAATGGGGTAAGGCCGGAGGAGTTGGTGGTGAGAGGAGACGGGTTAGACGCAATCTGATGCGGAGGGGACAGATGTAATAGGTTGTGGTTCAGCGCTTCGAGTGATCGTGCAAGGTTACATTCTTGACGCTTGAAAAGGGGATTGTTGCGATCTTCATGTGTAGATATCTTCCGCACTTTTCTTTCTGCGCAGAATAACTACACGACCTAGTCGCTCAATGTCAACGTTTTCGTTGACAAGAGACTACACGTCCCCAAAACTATATATACACGGTCTTTGGATCATCTTGACTATTTCCCTGGTCAGTAGCTCATTCTTTTGGACGCTTCTTTGCCTTCGAACGGACTGGAAGCGCGAGTCCGGAAAGTAGCGCAACGATTAAGGTAGGGCTCACGGACAACGCGCTAACATCACATGACTTTTGTGACAAAATCGTTACATTTGGAGCTTTTGTCTAATAGCACTTGTAAATCGAGTCAAGTCCAA
>JABCKK010007997.1:0-30029 GCA_018221785.1 Calocybe gangraenosa
CTCAACATAATGGGTTAAAATATGAAGAACCGCCATATGTTTACCACGTGAGGCGCAATGATGGAGATGGATTGTGGAATGCCGTCAAGGCCGCTCTGGAGCATCCTATCAAACAGTTAGGCACCTTTTATGGACGCTTCATTAGAGGACTGAATATTCTGCGTTAGACATATGGTTCCGGCCATGACTATGGATGCTTTGAAGCACCGTGTAGGCGCAATTGTGGAAAAAGATTGGAAAAGTCAAGCGGTAGCATTGCTAGAGGAACGTAGAGCAAGTGGAAACGGACCGGTTCGTACACTAATGTCTTTTACCATTGGAAACACTTGTTTATAGGTGATCCGATACAGCTCTTTGAAATTTGAACGACCAATAGCTAGTTTTCGCAGTACAATCGTAATGTTGAGCCCGAGAACAATGGACATGCATGAGTTCACAGCCATATTTGTTGATGTTTGGATCGAAAGGTGTTGTGACAATGCGGCAATTTTGGCCACTGCACGCAAAACCACTCAAGATTTCAACGGCCTCGGCACTCTTCAAGATTCAAAATGGGCTCAACTAGGTGAGAGTCCACCTGTGAAACGTTCCTATATGCTGGTCTCTCGCATGGTGGGGTTGAGAGACGGTGGAAAGGCTGGATGGCTGGAATCACTTTCGGATGACGGTTTAGCGGGATTTTGAATTTGGCGCTCATCTCAACTTCGTTCACCATGAGGTGCTCGACATACTGAAATCTGAATCGGTTTCCAGACTATACAGCAAAGGCCGCGTCCTCGGTCACAAGCGCGCCAAGCGCAATACCCGCCCAAACACTTCGCTGATACAGATTGAAGGAGTAGCGACGAAAGAGGACGCCCAATTCTATCTCGGAAAGGTCGGTCTACCCACTCTTTTATTGTAAAACCATTCCGCCTGATGTAACAAACTACCATCGTTAGCGTGTTGCGTATGTTTACAAGGCCAAGCGGGAGATTCAAGGATCTAAAATACGAGTCATCTGGGGGTGAGTGTAATATTACTCTTGACCTTTCGACTACTCAGACAACATTGAATAGACGTGTAACACGGCCGCATGGCTCATCAGGCGTTGTTAAATCAAAATTCCGTCATAACCTCCCTCCTCGCGCATTCGGCGCCAGTGTCAGAGTCGTACGTTGATTTACCTTCCATGTTGTTGCCCCTTTTCTGCATTACTCACTTGACAACAGATGCTCTATCCCTCGAATATTTGAATCGATTGTGTATACATGGCTTTCCTCTCTACTACGTATCATGTACCGCAATATGACATGTTTATACGCGCACATCTCACATATGACATGACTAACTTGCAAAATAAATTGAGTGTATCAATGCGAGGAACAATACTGCAGTAACTAAGTAGTTGCAATGTACTGCTCTCCGATAGGAAATCACGTGATATACCGGCTATTCCTACCCCAGATATAACAAGCCATGGGAGTTGAGTTCCTTAGTTCCGGCCAGTCTCACATATCCTTTGTACCTTCGTAGTTTTCCGCCATGTTCTGCCTTTCTCGCCTTAACGCGTCTAGACTACTGCAAAGTTCGGTTATACAAGCTTCCAGTCGACGGGCGGCATCTACAAGTGCGTAACTCCGTTTGTTGGTTGTATTCGTCAACTTCCTATCCAATCTTTCACAGCTACAACAAAGTTCCAATGGGAGGTCAGAAATATTGCGAGGTCTGTGCTTTGCAATGTTAATATCTCAAAATTAGGACCCCCTAAGCCTCGAATCGCTGCTAAGTCCGGAGGAGGTTGCGATTCGGTATGTAATGCTCTTTAGGTGTATATATCCACTAATCGACCTTCCCGCAAAGTGATACGGCGCGAGAATATTGTCAAGTAACTGACTTAATATTTGTTTGATGCTTCATTTAAACACAGATGTGTTTAACAGGAAAAACTCATGCCCCGAGTTTTACATGGGTGGAGAACGGAAGGTCAGGCGCCTTCCTATATAACCACAAGGCTACGCTGCTTACCCAGTTTCCGCATCTCCCAGAATTTAACCATGACATCATTCCGGAAATGGGCAAGGTTGGACTACTTGGTCCCACCATCAAAGGCTATGGTTGTGCAGGCGTAAGCAATGTCGCCTATGGCCTAATCGCTAGGGAATTCGAGAGGTTGGTCTAACTGTGACTTATGATTCTGACAATATATGTATTGGATGTTCTAGGGTTGATTCAGGTTACCGGTCAACATCCTCTGTGCAATCATCTCTAGTTATGCATCCTATCAATGAGTTTGGGACAGAAGCTCAGAAAGAGAAATACCTCCCTCGGCTTGGTGTGTATATAGTACTGGTTCGGACATGTGATTTTCTGAACAACCGATACAGCTAAAGGAGAGATTATTGGCGCTTTCGTATGTCTTCTTACTTAATTGATACATGACGATAAACACATGCTCGGGACAGGGCCTTACCGAACCCAACCACGGCTCAGACCCAGCAGGAATGGAGACCACAGCCGAAGAAATAGATGGAGGATTTATCATCAATGGGAGCAAAACGTGGATTTCCAATTCACCAGTCGCGTAAGCGCAGTTTATTGAGCTAGAGCGAAGATATAAATCCAACATCCTAACGCTAGCGACGTCTTCGTGATTTGGGCACGATGCAAATGGGACGGGAAGGTCCGCGGGTTTCTGCTAGAGAAGGTACAAGGCCGAAGCAATTGACTCGCGAATCTACAGTATATTGAGAGCTTGTCACCAGGGACTCAAGGGGCTCACTGCCCCACCAATCAAGAACAAGATCGCACTTCGCGTATCCCTGACAGGATCCATATTCATGGATTCTGTCAAAGTTTCGCAAGATGCCCTATTACCCAAAACAAAAGGGCTCGGTTCGACATTCTCTTGTTTAAATTCTGCACGGTGCGCATGTACGTACTTGTTTTAATTCTGGCTGCCTAATAGGTTTACAGATATGGAATATCCTGGGGTGTTATGGGTGCTCTGGAGGACTGTATCCACCGGACTCGTGACTATGCTCTAGAGCGACACCAATTCAAGCGTCCCATCGCCTCGTTCCAGCTCGTCCAGAAGAAGCTCGTAGAGGCGCAGACGGAAGTTACACTTGGGTTGCTCGCCAGTTTACAAGTGGGCAGGCTGAAAGACCAGGGCAAGCTTGCACCGGAGATGATCAGCCTTGTGAAAAAGAATAATTGCGGTAAAGCATTGCAACATTCCCGAACTGTTCTTGATATCCTTGGTGGTAACGCCTGCGCTGATGAGTGAGTTGGTTTGTTTTGATATTTGGGTTTCCCATGCGACGTGGTACTTCTAGATACCATGTTGGACGACATGTTGCGAATCTGCAAGTCACCAATACTTATGAAGGTAAATAGTCAATTTTAATAGCTTGCGCGGCCCAGACTAACAAAGCATGTGCTGTAGGAACAAATGTTTGTGATGCTATTCATTTTGCCCTCCAATTATCGATTATGTTCGTCTATAGGACATTCATGCGCTCATACTCGGAAGGGCCATTACTGGGATTCCAGCATTCGCAAACTGAGGCATATGTTACAGCACTACACATTGCCAAAATCAACTTGTTATAGATCAGCATTACGGAGTGTTGGATCAATCCATTCTAACCCGAGGAGCTCAAATACTTCTTTTTCACTTTTAGGGTAGTAGCGCTTTGAGTCATGTCTCCGTGTGCTAAAAAGTCCTGACTCAGTTTACCTGTATGTGTAAAGACGACAGGGACAATCTTACATTGCAGAGCTATCGAATTTCATACCTCTGGTGTGATAGTAAACGATGAGATGGTGGCGTATAAACGGTACGACATACCGTTTTATTTTCGCCCATAGTCGTAAATCTCTTTCAAACATTTTTGAGCCTGTCCTATCAAAGGATGAGTCGATTGACTTAATGAAATTGAGAAAGCCGCTACCATCCGACGATAGCAGTCCAGTATGATTCTGGAGCAGCGAAAATCAGATCGAGCCTTCGATGTGAATTTTTCTGTTGTCCCTGAGCAGGAAGTTTAAATATGGTCATTGCTTTCTCCAGAGTATCCCAGTTAGAAGTGCGGAGGGGGTTGTGACCATGAAAGCCAGATAGGTCTGGTAGGGTTGAGTTTGATAGTTCTGAAACGCGTATTGGGGCATGCTCACGGGTTACATGGGTCACTATGCCTGTCGTACAGGCATTAAAAATGTGTAGGGGCGTGTGCATTTGGACAGGACGTACGAAGGTTGTACAGTTTTTGTATGAGTAGTTTACAAAGACTTTTAACCTGATCACCTCCGCTGCGGAGATTGGGATGGCTAATTACAATGTCAACGTCATTGCTGTTGGCTTTGCCACGGCGATAGCTTTTGGTCATCATTTAAGTTTATCTTCTTGATGATAAACTTTGGAGGTGCCTACCCGCCAACAATGGTGCTAAGACAACCAGGACGGATAGACTCTAACTCTGCCATGACAACATCATGCATTCGTTCCACTTCTTCGCGTGTTATATGAGCTTGTAGCTCGTGCCGTAATGCCAACGCGGCTTGGATGGATAGATCAGGCAGTCCATCTCGCCGTACCCCATTCGGTGTCCCTTTATCTTCCGCCATGACATCGTAGTATCGCTCCATGTCCTCCATAGTTCGCAACCCAATACTGTACAGTGTCCGCGCAGTTGTCCCGCCTACTCCATGAACCGTAGTGAATAACTTGAGGGACACAAACCGCTCCGATGCCCGTAAATTTTCTGTAGACTGTTAGTCGAACTAGAATGATTAGTGAAAAGCACATACCACATTCTTCGATAGCACCTGTTTTCAAAAACTCCCTTATCTGTTGGGCATTACCACCAGAGCATATCAAAAAATGATACAAACTCACCTTTGAAACTATTTTATCTCCCAGATATGGCAATTGGTAGACTTCTGCTTCTAGATTATCAGGTGTTATCAAGTATGGATACGCTATTCGCATTATTAGTCAAGAGAGCCGTAAGCCGTAGCTTATTCGCTCGCCTTTGATGGTCTGCAGAGCATACTTACGATCAGGCGAAATGATCTTGAAGAGGCGGGTGCACTAACCGCAATTGCTCGTTCATAACCCAAGGCATTGACACTTTTTCCTTCTAGTTCTCGATGGCTCTGAAGCAGACCCAGTTCCGCGACGAGTGCTTGATTTGGGCACAAAAGAGGACTCGCACGAAGACAAGCATACCGAGCTGCATAATTTGATAATAATCTTTCGCTAGCTAGGGTATTTGCAGTGCCTGTTGACACGGATATTCGAGACGGTGCAAAGGGTTTGATTCTTGAAGAGCATTTACAAGATGGCTGGTCACAATCTGGACAATGTTCAGCGGTCTCATCCTGCAGATCTTTCAAAGCGGCGTAGTCTTTGCACGGTAAAAGGCGCTGCTGCTCAATGGAATCGCGGAGCCAATCTGGTGTGACAATCGCCTTCTGTCGCTATTGGGAGGGTTGAACAAGAGAGCCAAGAGAAACGAGGCAATCAGCCCACGGCAATATCCCACTTGATATGTCTTTCTAATCGCTTCCTCATGTGAATGTTGGACACAATAACGTCGGCATCAGGTGCAGTGCTGCATAGCTCCAAGTGTAGGGTTGCGCTACCTCGTATGTTGTCAATCAGCTCGTACAGTTCGGCAATGATAGCGGGGTCTAATTTGGCCTGTAGGATGTGTATTTTGACACGATGGACATCAGACTGGACAGACGACTTTGAAGATGATGATGAGGGCTGGAGGTACATGTTCTGTTTATATTTGTTTGGATCCAATGGTACTAGATGTCACCGCGGGTTTACCGCGTCAAACTGTCCCTGCAAGAAGATTGCGTCGAAGCCACCCGCACTCTGAAGAGCAGTTGACTGAAAGGACTCGCTTGATATGCAGGCTTATGTGAACCCTCGGAGATTTCTTCATTCAGTAGTGGCATAATGATCTCGTGGGAATAGAGTCAGCCAGTGTGACTAGGTGTGTGACCTGGACAGAGTCAGAACCCCCCGTTACCTTACCCTCTTACCTTATCCACTATCATATGTGAATAAGCATCCGAGTACTCCCCTCTCTTCATTCTTCCAATGGCTTCCTCCCCCCTTTCTGCAGGCGAATTCACAAACCCACCAAATTACTCCTTCCCACACCATCGTCTCGCACGGGTCTTGCGTGATCCTAAAAAGACACCACTGGTCTTGGTAGCGTGCGGTTCATTCAGTCCAGTCACCTATCTGCACCTACGCATGTTTGAGATGGCGAAAGATTACGTACGCCAAAACACAGAGTACGAGATCCTCGGCGGTTACTTGAGTCCAGTCAGTGACATGTACAAGAAACCTGGACTTCTCAGCGCACATCATCGGTCAGTACAGCCTACAGTGTCATCATGTTTATTGTGTCCATGGGGCCGCTCCTCTCGCGCGGACCACCAGACTTGGGCTTTTTTTTTTTCTTTCGTTCCGGATATCCGGGAACGGGATTGTCGGCTCCGGAGTGGCATGACACTCAACAGTTCCATTATCTACCCTCTTTCCTTTGACTGAATTGAATGGGTTTGAATTCCGTCTGATGGTTCTACTCTTACAGCGTAAACATGTGCAATCTGGCCGCAGAAGTATCATCTGCATGGCTGATGGTTGACCCTTGGGAGGCCTTTCAGTCATACCAGCGAACTGCCGTTGTATTAGACCATTTTGATTATGAAATCAACACTGTGCTCGGTGGTATTCAAACAGAGGATGGGGAGCACAGGAATGTCCACGTTATGCTGCTCGCAGGCTCCGATCTGATAAGCACGATGAGCGAGCCTGGCGTCTGGAGTCATGCTGATGTATGTTCTCGCGCCTTACTTGCTTGCCAGTGTAGTATGAATACTCATGTGCCCCCCGTATTGTTAGCTAGACCATATATTGGGCCGCTATGGTACATTTATTGTCGAACGCGCCGGTTCAGGAATGGAACAAGCTACGGATAGCTTAGCACGTTGGCGGAACAATATCCACATGATATCACAACTTATCCAGAACGATGTCTCCAGTACCAAGGTTCGATTTACAGATTTCTTCACGCCAAACCGACTCACTCACAATTTCCAAAACAGATCCGGCTGTTCTTACGACGAGGACTTTCTGTAAGATACCTATTGCCGACGGTGGTCGTAGAATATATAGAACAGCATGGCCTGTACCAGGACGAAGGGTCGAACTCAGCAGCTCACGGTGGTTATCTTGACAAAGGAAAAGGAAAGGAGCATGTTGCGACGAAGGATTCGATTTCGCAGTCTCAGCCTGCCTCATGAATTTATTTTCGGTATTTTAACGCTGGTCGTGCATATTCTTGTATGTCGTACATTGTGATCGTCGCCTTATCCTACATCATCTCAACTTTGATCTAGATGCATAATAATGTGAATTTGTAAATATCAACAGGAGAACAAAGTGGACGGACACCTTACTCTATCATAGAAGTCGTGTTTCTTGCTGCTTCATTTATTATCATCGGCAATAGACTTTTTCTATAACTCCTGTCACCACTCCAGTCCAAGTCTTGTGTCAGCCCATTCATTTTAGTTGCGTGTCTAACCCCTCAGATGCCCTCATTTTCTCCATCATATGCCTATCAGTGCGCTTCTTGGCTTGACGGGCTAAGCTTCCTGTTTTCTCAAGGAAAGGACAGATGAGAAGTCGTTGAAAAGGGGACTTCTGAGTCCTTATACCGGCAAGTTCTTCACTTCTTTGAAGCCCCTTCACTTACGCACGCCTCAATCAAACTCTAGGCCCAGCCGCGCGTTACCATCGACATGGTACATCATATGTGATGGGCCACACACAAGCTAGCGCAAGGGTTCGGGGGTGAAAACACGTTGCATGGCGCCGCCTCTCTCTTTAGACCTTCCCGATCCGTACAAATTCTGACGGATTGCCACTGCCCGGATGCGCTTACGAACAGCGTCGCTCTATCACTTGACCTCATCCGTTTTTTTCCTCCCCCACTTGCTCTTCTTTTTGATACATTATATCCCTGGCCAGCCACCGCGGAGACACGAATAGCCGGACTCAAGGAGGGCGCTTCGCGGTCGATGACCAAGTCAGTGATCACCTCACAGCAGGAAGCCTTCATGGTATCATGTGCTCACACGTACGGGTGGTATGATGGGCTTGAGGAAGCGCTAGGGCGAAGGTGCTCAGGCGACATAGAAGCAGTCTTGGCCGCAAAAAAAGGTAGGCGAGTTGCCCGTTTCAAAATATTACTTTATAGCTAACGGCTCCCAGGCTCGTAGCTCCGTTGAGCTTTACCTTTGCACCCAAAAAGTGACTGTTAAACATAACCCTTTGGTGTCTTAGGGGGTTACAGGCACATTCGTATCAGACAACGTTCTGCTGACTCACCGGCATGATGGTCAATATGCCGCCGGTCTCATGGCGGGAAAAAAAAAACTTGTAATACTCACCCCACCTTACTTTCTTGGACAGATTCGTCTGATATCGGATTCCACCATCTTCGCATGAATTATCTCTTGACGAACCCCATGGCATTAACAGATATAGGACCAGCAGATTTGGCAGCCACAAGCTTCGTATTCTCTAACAAGCAAGTCGTTCTCTCGTCAAGAGGTCTCCAATCATCAAAGTCATCGTATGTGACTCGCCTTTTCACAGGCTTCTTTGACGAATCAGTGATATCACGAACATTGCTGTCATTTGAACGCAGCGGAACTGTTTTGTTGGTCGACTTCTTGCCTGGACCTTTTTCTGCCTTATAAACGAGTCAACATCTCGCTATTCATCCTGAAGTTCTTCCATCTCTACCATGACCAACGCACCTAGCTCCATTATCACACATGCTCCCGTGGAAAGAGACTCTTCAAGCCATACTGACTCTGCTCCTCCTGGCAAGCGCACAACCGCTGAACGTAAGATCCTGTAGGTTGTTAAGCTTGACTAATTAGTGGTTGTTGCTCACAATGCATGCCCTGTTGTTAGTCGCAAGGTAGACTTGCGACTGATCCCATTGCTTGGATCGCTATACGCTCTAGCAGCGGTTGATCGGTCTAACCTTGGAATTGCCAGGGTTGCGGGAATGGAACGCGATCTTGTAAGCTTCCAAAATCTTCTTCGCGACATAAGTATTCATCTTCAATCCAGAAACTGTACATTGGAGCGCGGTATAGTATTGTCTCCGCCATCTATTTCGTCCCATACATTATTTTGTAAGCTCTGGCCTTGATCCCTCATGAATGAACATTACTGATTGTTGACGATGTAGCCAATTGCCCAGTAATTTAGTCCTACGTCAGCTTGGTGTTCGAAACTGGCTATCTTTTTGCGTAGTTGCATGGGGGGTTGTTCAACTGGCAATGGGTTTTGTACCAAACTGGGGCTTGTTGGCTTTGTGTAGGGTCTTTCTAGGCGCGTTCGAGGTGAGGACTAGGCCGTGGTGCTACTCTTCGAATTCTGATGACATATTGCGTTTAACGCAGGCTGGCTTCTTTCCTGCTTTGGTCTTTATCATCACGACGTGGTATGTATCTAGATCACGCAATCTCGCTGTATCTCAGCCATCTCCATTCATTAAGGTATACCCGTCACGAAGTTCAGAAACGGCACGTCTCACGCTGACCGACAAGCATCTCTGTTGTAACTAACGAATCACTTGATCTAGATTGGCGGGTTTTTATGTTGTTTCTGTCTTCATCGGCGGGTTCAGCGCTATCCTTGGCTATGCCCTTAGCTTGTTTGGTGGAAAGCAAGGCCTCGCCGGCTGGAGTTGGATATTTGTGCGCGTTCATTCCAATTTCAGTTGGCTCACAGCTCACAATATGCGCCCAGATCATTGAAGGCGCGATCACAGTGCTTTTCGGAATCGTCACTTGGTTTTACATTTCTGAATTCCCTGATCAAAACACGTTTCTCAGCAGAGAAGAAACACTCTTCATCCTTGATCGCGTGGAGAAAGACCGTGGAGACTCCATCCCTGATGAACTGACCAAGGAAAAGCTTGCTGCGCACCTGCTCGATTGGAAGGTATGGGCGTATGGTGAGCTTTATATTTGTTGCAGGGGTCTCTTGTTTCTCACCATACAATAACATATAGCGCTAATGTACATGTGTGCGACAATGCCTGCGTATGCTATAGGGTATGTGGCAGTGGAAATCAGAGTTCGCATTGCTAAATTGCCTACGAGCAGGTTTTTTGTTACGGTCATACTTCGTGGGATGGGATGGAGCGTCACAGATTCGCTGCTTTTGGTCCGTGAATACATTCTAAAACCTGCTGAAATGTTGACATATATGGCCAGAGCGCACCTCCATATATCTTTGCCGTATGCTTTTCGAGCGGATATGCTATCATTAAATACTGATTACTCAAACCGCCAGACTGTTAGCATCATGTTTTTCGCGTGGATTTCGGACAAGTTTCGCCATAGGTCCTCGTTCATCGCGATTCAAACGGTCATGACCGTCGTAGGCCTGATCCTGACTGGCTTCTCGTCCTCAGGAGGTTGGCGCTATGCTGGTCAGCAGATATGCTTTTGACAGATAACTGATCGTTTTCATTGTTCGAAATTAGGTATTTTTTTGACCAATGCTGGATCTGGGGGGTGCATCCCTGGTATTTTGGCATATGTAAGGATGTTCCTTATAATTTATTCATGAAAATTAACGGATGATTGACAGTCCTCGAACAACATAACATCACATACGAAACGCGGTGTTTCGACTGCTATGATTGTTTCTTTTGGAGGCATCGGTGGCATCTTTGCTACTACTATTTTTCGACAGGCTGACTTTCCGAGGTATCTGCCAGGAATTTATGCCACGATTGCCTGTCAATTTCTTCTGCTAATTCTCCTCGGAACCATGACGGGCTACTATTGGATAGAGAATAAGAAGGTTCCCACTGTGGGCGGAGATGGACGGCGGTTTGTATATACTCTGTAGATGAAGAAGATGGTCTCCATATGTTTTGCTCCCGAAGCCATGAATATACTCAATATCATACATCAAAAACTGATCAAAATTTGGTCACAAGGTGCTAGCAACGCTGCAACATGTTGCCAGCCAGCATATAAACATTTGCACCCTGGGCCTTGATGTATGTGAAATTTCAAGAAGCTTTCCGAGGCCGTCTATTATTATGATTCGCCCTTGCTTCTTCACACAGAAGTCGAAAGTCCTCTCAGCCTAGGATCATCCCTTTATTGCTCTGCTTCGGCGCCTACAGAATCTTTTGGTCCATTCGAAAATTTCAACATATACATCTAGCATCAACTAGTATCAACCCTGTATTTGTTGACCCTCCTTTTGGGGGTAAATCTCCTTTCATACCGATCGGCGTCACCGACCCTCACAATTTGAGCTCCTTAAGGTCTGATGTTTACAATCTCAATCTCGACAAGTAAACCTAGGACGGCGATGCCAAGGAACGCCCTGCGCTTCACCTGGGTCAAATTTCTTTAGAAGCTGATGGCGACTAAGTGTTCTTGTACCTCTTGGACCCTGGCTCAGGACCAAGCCATGCGCGACACCAGATTGGGCTATAGTACACAGTTATAATCCTTCAGCTCTGAACATGGCTTCCGGGGAGCAAGTTTGAATAAGGCTGATCTTTGGCCTTCCTTGGCGTTCAAATTACCAACAATACTTGCTAGACCGGCTGGGCCGGATTGAACGATTTTACGCAACGATAAAGTCAGCCTTTCTGTCAAGATCAAAAAAATCACACGTCCCGGTTCTTCAGGGTTGTTGTCCGTCTCTTTGGGTACTACCGGCCGTTCTATGATCTCTTGATACCGCGCCAGGTATAAAGCTTCGGATGGCTTGGTCAGGCTACTTACTTGTGGACCCCTGTCGCACAACGCCCACACCCACTCTCAATGGCCAGTCCCAAGGCTGAAACTTTCTCTTCTGATTCAGATACAAAGGACCTATCCAAAGACCCCTCTGTCGAGTCGATCAAACTCGAGGCAGCATACGTATCTGAACATGACGCAGCATTCGAGAGAAAGACGATGTAGGAAAGACAACTTGACCTTTGCAAATCGTGTCTAACGGAACTTCTAGGCGATTTGTCGATTGGCGTATCCTTCCACTCTTAGCCCTCCTATACTCTTTTGCCCTTATTGACCGAATCAACCTTGGTGCTGCTTATACGGCGGGTATGAGCACAGATTTGGTAAGACCGATACTTTTCTTCCTTCATCCTTGGGTCCTGATATAGAACCGGTAGCGATTGACTCAAGGCGCTCGTTATAGTATCGCCACCTGTTTATATTTCGTGCCTTACATCTTACTGTTAGTATCTCGTAAACCGTGTTCTAAACCAGTGCTGAACTTTTAGGTTAGGCAGCTTCCTGGAAACCTCGTGCTTCGGAAATTCGGCGTTCGCAATTGGCTCACTTTTTCTGTTGTTGGATGGGGTGCAGTTCAGTTAGGAATGGGGTTTGTACCGACTTGGGGCTATCTGACTGTTACTCGAATCCTGCTTGGCGTTCTCGAGGTGAGAAAGTCCCCCATGATCTTACTTCGTGGCGTTTCCTGACTTCCATTATTAGGCATCCTTCTTCCCGGCAATGGTGTACATCATCTCGACTTGGTGAGTGCAAGCTCCTTTTATAAAGCCATCACAAACCTGAGCTAAATTTTAGGTACAAGCGCCATGAAGTACAGAAACGGTTCGTAAACGATCATTTCCCTATTTTGGCGTCGGATCTTCACGTGTTATCAGATTGGCCATATTCTACCTTTTGTCCATTACCATGGGTGGTATTAGCCCTATCCTTGCATACCTCTTCAGTTTACTTGACGGCAGACGAGGTATTCGCGGATGGGCTTGGATTTTTGTAAGTCCTGATGTCGTCCATCTGTTCTCATTGGACTGACACAGACAAGATTATTGAAGGCGCAATAACATTATTTCTGGGAATATTGTCGTGGTTCTTCATTCCAGACTTCCCTGACCGCAACAACTTTTTGACCCCCGAGCAAACTGCCCTCGTCATGAAGCGCATTGAGGATGACCGCGGTGACTCGATACCGGACACACTGACGTCTCAAAAGGTTTTCAAGCACCTGCGTGACTGGACTCTGTGGTCTTATGGTTTGTCGCGTGATATATAACCTCTGTTCTAATTCTGATACATGAGCCAGGAACCATGTTCATGTGTGCTACATTACCTGCATGTTTGTTTGTCGTCTTTTGCCACATGCCTCGTCTAATCCAGGAGGAATCTAGATGCCCAAGCCTATTTCATTTCTATCATCCTTCGGGGATTAGGTTGGTCGAAGACAGCTGCCTTACTTCTGGTGAGTTGGCCGATATACCAATCAGGCTGTCCGTAATATTGATTAAACGTAGAGTGCCCCCCCTTATCTACCATCCGTAAGATATAGTCACAGTTCAGCAGATTTTGACTCATTGTCATTGTTATCAGATCGTGACGACTATGTTCTTTTCATGGCTGTCTGATAGAAATAAGCACCGGGGCGGTTTCATCGTTATTCAGGGCTTAATCTGCATTGTTGGTCTAGTACTTACAGCCTTCGCTCAAAACGGCAATGTCAGATACTTTGGTTCGTTTTCCTCAGAGCAGTTGTTTCTATTTACTTACTCTAAACAGGCATCTTCCTTACCAATGCCGGAAATTCAGGAACCATACCTGGCATCTTGGCCTATGTGAGATGTTTTTTCAATTGTAAAGCGTTGCATGCTTACGATCTACTAACAGGCTTCCAACAATGTGGTATCGCATAGCAAGAGGTTCGCTGCGTTGTACCTTGTCTCTCCTCTTTTTAACATACCCATCTTTTGAAAGATCTGTTCAGACTGCCTTGACTGTATCTATGGGTGGCGTCGGAGGAATCATAGCCAGCACGGTTTTCCGGGCTCAAGATGCTCCCCGCTATCGTCCTGGACTTGGTGTCACGATTGGAGCGCAGGGTGTACTCATCTTATTAGTAGCCATCACGCATATCCACTTTAGACGCCTAAACCGCCTATCTCGTCAAGGCAAGCTCAAGAAACCGCTTGAGGGCCAGCCCGGGTTCTACTACACTCTTTAACATCTAATATGCATATTCCATACCCCTAGAGCTGTGCATCGCTGAATATAAATGAGCCTCTGCTATCTGGAACGAATCCCGAATGCTTCCTCGGAAGCTAAGTACCGAAGGCAGTGTGGACGAAGCACGAAACACGGCAAATTGTATACTTTTAGCACACTTTAGAGTGCCCGGATTATTTGCTGGATCGTCATCCTGGAAATTTAATCCCATAACAGGCACGCTATATTCTTAGGACGGGATCCTATCATGTTGTCCTTACCAGCAACTTCCGGCCGATTGCGGCGTCAGTTCAATTGGCCCTCCCTGCTGGGCAATCAAAGTGCCTTGCGAGGCAGGATGTCAGTCTGGCTTGCCATAGGTAACTTAAAAACAGGGAGCATTATACAACATGATTTCCTCTTTCCTGAGCCATCTAGAAAATTATACATCGAATTCGCGACCCTTGTTCTGTCGTCATTTAAAAAAAAAAACAACCCAGAGGTACTTACCCAAACACCATGACAACTTTGCCGAACTAAATCCGCCCGCCTTGGGCTTTTCGTATGGTCAGTTGTCAATTTCAATCTTAACCTTTCTTTAGAGGTAAAGTAGGACAAGCGCCGCGCAAAAACCGCGTTGATCAATGCAGGTCATGCAGGATGTCAACCCTTTAACGTAAACGGACCGCCCAGTTCGCATTACGACCAAAAAGGACTTTACAGAACTCGACGTTGTAGGTATAGGTAAGGAAGAACGTATTGGGCGCGTCGAAACAGCGAAAAACACGCCGTAGACCACAAAAAGCCTGACATCCCGATGCCATACAAAAGTCATAGGACCAACCATGTTCCCGGTCTTCTGACTGAATGGACCTATCTTGTATTATCTATCCATTACCTAGGTATTCCGCAACTCCCGAAACGCCCAGCTGGAGTTTGATACTGGTGCAAATCGAGTAGTTTGCAGACAAAGCTAGTGTCCAGGAGCACTTGGTAGTATTAAGGGACTAAGGGTACAAAACTTCTTTTTTGGCTCTACCCACGGTTCCATCGGCTTTGTAACTACGTTTAGGGGGTTCGTTGAGTGCCACCCGTCTACAGATTCAAGGCAAGGCTGGACAGGCATCGTATCACGTATCAAACTTGTCTACACATTCGCTATGAGTTCAGATTAGTGTTGTAGATGACATTGGGCGGCAGTTGGGTGGTTGGCGGAAGTAAACCACCTATGTATGAGTGAAATGAGATAAATCACATAACCTATTCATCGGCGGTGCGAGTTGCTTCGGAAACAAGATCGCGAAGTAGCTTCTGTGCTGTGCCAGTGTCATGGTCGTTTACATCGTGAAATTTCGGTACAGGTCTTTCTAGGAAGGCGAGTTTGCGTGGGTGGAGTTTTTTAAACGAACTTCAACCTACATCTTATAAGGGAAATTACAAGTGTCTAGTACGCTTGCCGTTGGAGACTTTGAAGCACACCATCAAATTGATCAAGAAAAAAAATTACAGCTGTCGCTTGTCGCAAACCACTGTGATGATGGGGTAGACATGAGACCATGATGTAAAGGGGTTGTGTTGTTCTAGATTAGATAGCGGAGCTAAACATAGTTAGTACAGTTCACTACAGTGGCTCACAACTATCAAATAATGATAATCCATCAGTGTCAGCCACCCAACTATCTACGGTCAAGGGCTGATGATAGAGATGTGTTTTATAGATGTGTTTGAGGTATTTTATGGTGGGTTGAGTAAAGCTATGGGCAATTAGAGGAGGAAGATACATTTTCCATGTGGTTTACGCGACGGGCTTATCTTTTACCTTCATCTTGTGGAGATGCGGGGAATGAATGGAGCTCCCCTAGTCCGTAGATGGACATATGAATAAAGTCGATCTTGGACTCTAAAATTAATATGTAGTAGCGTGAAAGAACTGAAGCCGATCATCTATAGAGAAAAGAAGTCTGGACAAGGACCTTGTTGAACACTGGCTAGTATGGGGTACAGAAGCCGAGGTAGCAGGAGGTACGATGTGAAAGAGTGGCCACATCAAGCGATTGTTCTGTTTCATGGACGACGCCGATAAGACATTCTTGAGGTCTTGAGGCTCTGCAGCGGTTCATTTAGGATCCGGGGTAAACGGGTGGTGTTGTTATAGTCTACAATTGGTTTTCCATCTAAAGGCTCTTTTTTGGGGTGTTTTCATTTCTCGTCTCTATAAGATTACATAGGAAAGTATCCGATCAAAGCCGAGTTGTTTTGAAATGATCTAGCGGCTCCAAAAGGAGGAGAAAAGGAGAATGGATGAAAAAAATATGTAATACATGGTAATATTAAATTTGTAGAACGGGAAAAAGTCGGTTGTGGAGTAGATTTTAGACTTTTACGCTTGGGTTACACGAGGTGTGCAAAGCATGGCGGACCGACGACAGCCTCGTGATGAAGCTGAACGGATTATAGAGAGTCTGAAGCGTGTAGAACGTAGTGCTATAGAGAGCAATGTCGGACTGAACTCGGGGAGGACATGGTACTAGCAAGCATATCAGAGCCTTCGGCAGAGTAAACGGGCTTAAGAGCGATATAAATCCGGGGGGGGGGTATTGGTCTACATATATATGCATACATAAAAAAGAAAAAAAAAAAAAAAAAAGTTGATCATTTTTTTTTTCTCAGCCATCTATCTCTTTCAATGAACAACAAGTCCCCCTCTCTCTCAATGTCTACCATCATCTCTTCAGACGCCCCTCTCCTCTCTCCTCTCGCCGAAGCTGCTCCTTGGGATTCTCTCTACTCTCCAGCTAACGAATCCACCTTTTCTCACTACTACATACCAACCTCCCCCTCCAGCTCAGGTTCAACTTCCCCAATTTCAACTACAAAGATGCTCAAGATGCGCATGAGCCCAGACTCGGCTTCAGAATCGGAGCAGCAGCTCTGCTTGCCCACCCATCAGGTCTTCGACTTCCCTGAACAACAAGTTTCTGCTCCCACCACCAATCAACGACAGGAGCGCTTGTCAATATCCATCAATCCCTCAGTTGTCAGCTCCTCAACGGCCTCGAAACGCTCAGCAAGTCCAACCCCTGCTCCATCCAAAAAGCGCGCAACGGGTGAGCGTATCAACAGCAAGGATTTCATCCCCCCCGATGTCTCCGGCCTCAGTAAACGTGAAGCCCGTCTCGTAAAAAATCGCGCCGCAGCCTTCCTCAGCAGGCAGCGTAAACGAGAAGAATTTGAATGCATGGAAGTGTACGTAGTCCTCCCTTGCGTCCCCCACTTTAAACCCTATATTGGCAACCATTAAACTCTAACATGTCCTTCCATTACGCAGACGCGTTGCAGAGCTGGAACAGGAGAATGCACGCCTTTTGGCTTTGACCCAAAACGGGAGTGTTACACCGCCGGTTGAGTCCAAAGACAGCGAACTCGTGTCGGAGGTGGAGAAGCTCAGAGCACAGCTTGAGGCGGCCAAAGAACGCGAGCGTCAACTCGCCGCAGAGCTCATCTCAAAAACTCACATTGAATCAGCCCCTGTCCACCCTGTCGTCAAAGTTGAGGAATCCGTCGATCTCCAGCTCCCTTTCGCCTCTAACCCTCGCGCCTCCCCTCCTCCGTCCAAGTCCGGTGCAAGTTTAGGCCTTATGGTAAGGTACCCTCCTCCCTCATTATGGTCCCTTTTTAAATTTACGGCAAGCAGGTTCTTCTTTGTGCTCTGCCTACTCTCCTTTCTATGCCTATGAACTCGGCAGTACCCAAGAGTTTTGCGCTTCCTGATACCCCACTTCCGGCTGCCCCTAGCACATTTGACTTCAACTCTTTCGTTCCAAACGATTACGATTGGTCACGGAATACACTCATGGACCTTGACAACGTCGACATGAGCTCTGCTCTGTCTGCGGCGCCCACGTCCCGTAAACTGGAATTTTCTACATCTGGTACATCACTAGATGCAGACAACGGTCTTGATGGACTGGATATCTCATTTGATACTGTTCCGACTGACAATGGCAAGATTCGGGTTAGGATCCACCCCTCATCTTCTGCTTCTTCTCGTGCTGCCTCTCCTGGTGTTTCTGATTCTAGATCTGATGTTTCAACCTCATGGAATACAGAGGCCGAACCGGCCGTGGAGGTCTCATTCTCTCCTCAGTCTTACTCCTCGTCTTCTAGCCTGTCTTCGTTGTCATCGTCTTCACTTGCCTCTTTATCATCATCCTCTTCCTCGTCTTACCTCTCCCCAAGTTCACCAGCCGGTGATCCCTTCCTCGGTGTTGGTGCGCTCAACGACTACTCTATGTCGTATCCGAGCCAGGTGTCAGACATGTTTGGGCAGATGGACGATTCTTTGTCCGGTGCAGGTGACTTTGGCCAAGACATGGGATATGGATCTGAGTACTCGGTCGGCGATAGTGGCGCAAAACGGCGTGTCAGGATCGCACTAAAGAGTCTGCCAGCTGTTGGAGGCGAAGGTGGAGAATGGGAGGTACAGATCTGCTGAAAGCTCACTCGTTGTTCTTCTCTTTTCTTTCCGCCTCTGTTGACCATTTACGTTTGTCCTCTCTCCTTCCCATTATTTGCTTCATGCACCTTCCACTCCTTTTCCTTATGTCTACGATCCTGGCTAGCTAGTTTGCAACTCATAAAATTTATGTTTACATATTCATATTTGCGGCCCTCCTCTTGCCCGACCTTTACATAATCCCTCACTCTGTCCCCTATCTTCTCCCCTGCCGGCCCTGTATTACCATTATCCTCCAAAGCTACATTATACCTGGACTTAGAAAAGTAGCTTACCCTCGTTCTCAACCACTCTCGGGGGGCATAATATACCCTCTCACCAACTGCATACCTCCTTCCACTCCCTGCTTATGACCACCCGCTGGTCTCTCGGGGAGCCTCGCTACTTTGTCTGTATTATGCCGCCTACTCAACGACTGTTTTACCCCCTATCATAGGATATTATTACTCGCCTCTGTCGGTTACTGCCCCTTTTTCATTCTCGTAATCTTAATTTAATAAAGGATTTTTACAACGGCATGTATGTGAAATTCCGTTAAATTTCGTTTACACTTGATGTAGTTTAGCCCATCATTCATATTCATAAACCAATATCCCGAATCTATGTATATGAGAGAGAAAAGGAGCTAAGCGATCAGGCTCACAGCGATGCCGATGTATGCTTTCTGGCTGCTCTACTCTTTCAACTATTCGAAGTTGAAATTGTGAAATCTGAAAAGAGAGCGCTCGAGCATGGTGTCAAGAAATTCAACCTTACGTGACTACACTCGTGCTGCGGCCATGACACTAGGCATGGGTATGGCATGGCATGGCAGGCAGCCGTAAGAGGTTCTTGATGATTGATTCTTGATCATTTGATCGACTCGGAAGAAGATGGACAAGACAAGCAAGCGCATGCTTATTTTTGCCGCAAAGAGAGACTGCGGCTCTACATACAATGGGTTCCTTGAACAAGGAAAGACCCGGTAGTTGTGCCTTCTTTCAAAGGTTGTGTCACGTGTAATTGAACAACAAATTGAGAGGTCGTCTCGTCGTTCTCAACAGTAAGAATACAGCTTGTAGATATAACTACAGTGGCAGTCGTTATTAATCGAAATCACGGATTCGAAGGTGGCGGGACTTGAGCTTGAGCGCTTGAGGAGGCGGGGTATGCCGAGCCTGCTGTGTCGGAAACTCCGGACCATTAGGGGTCCGGGGTTGCGTCCAACCAATTAGGATCCGACCTGCACTCGAAACGATATTTTGTGTTCCTCTAAGCGCGTGGGCTTTTTGGTGGATGTCTACGTGATACTCGAGCGAACGTGCCCAGGCGTTGGGTCACTTGACGATCAGACACCAGATGCTTAGCCAGTGTTCTTGGTCTCTTTATCAGTCACCATATGGCTCGGAACCAGCCCAGATTCAAATCATAATAAGCCTCTCTGGTTTTCTTTGCAGTGGTCCCTTCTAGAGCACTTTCTTATCCTTTATGACTTCCCCGAACGGCTTAGTGTGCTTCACCAATTGCTTGCTACCTCTGGAGGATGGCAGCCTGGTCAAACAGGATATCTGGTTTAATGAAAGACGCGGAACCATCCTCGATGCTCAGGTGGGTTACCTGTCGAAGACCATTGTTTCTGTCTAACAGAAGGACTCACATTCGTTTCACTCAGAAAACGTTCTATACGCAGTGCGAAAGACCTGGACGAATCGTCGACCTCAAGGGAAACATCCTCAGGCGAGTTTCTGTCTTGCAAGAGTATCCGTGGCACAGTCCCTTATACCTGCTAACAGCCCAGGCTTTATTGACCTCCAACTCAATGGCGGATTTGGTTTCGATTTCTCTGTCTATGACGACGACCAGTCCTATAGGGACGGCATGAAGCTGGTTGCCGAACGCATCATAGAGACGGGAGTGACTTCGTTAGTGGCGGTTTTCTCATTTTGATCTTAGGCTCACTTACGGTCTAAATAGCGTACTGCCAACGTTGATTGTACGTCTCTTTCTCATGTTTTCGCAAGCTTCACCCGTCAACCAAGCTCTTTATGTAGACTCAAGAAAAGACTCTGTACCCTAAACTATTGAAGCTTCTACAACCGTTTTCGACCCCCAAATCTGCGACCCTCTTGGGATGGCATGCGGAAGGACCTTTCCTCAATCACGCAAAGCGTGGAGCACACGCCCACCCTTTCCTTCTAGATGCCCCTGAGGGAACAAAAACGTTTGAAGATATTTACGGTGAACAGAACCTTGCAGAGAACGAAGATTGGTTAATGGCGACTGGTGGCCAGAATGCCGGCGTCAGGATGATTACTGCTGCTCCCGAGATTGACGGTGTCATGAACGCGATCGGGGAACTTTCGAAGCGCGGGATCGTGTTTTCTATTGGCCATAGGTGAATCAAATCTTTTGCTCTTGCAGGAACATTCTTTGACAACTGATACCAATGTATAAGTGTTGCATCTTCAGAAGTAGCGACGTCCGCCATCCGATATGGCGCGGGTCTGATCACCCATCTCTTTAATGCTATGCCCCAGTTGCATCACAGAGATCCTTCGATCATTGGCCTTTTGGGGGCTTCACCTCATCTGTCTGCCCCCCTCTCACCTTTACCACCTTACCCTCCTCGTAAGTCGCCTGCAGGTACCACGCCATCTACACCTGGGGTCATCCAAACCAGTGTTGCACCCTCATCGGAGGCCTTTGATAACTCTGTTACGCCCCCTCTTTCGCCGTTCAATTTTACTGCGACGTCGCCGACCCAGTCACTCAGTGGCGTAGTGACACCATCAAGACCTAGTACACACCATAGGCAAGAGAGTAGAAGCGAGTTACATCTCGACAAGGGTCAAATTGCAGATATGGCGTTTATGCGGCCTTTCTATGGGATCATTGTGGATGGAATTCACTCTCACCCCAATTCCGTTAGGGTGGGTGGGCATTCAAAAAATTTCTTCTTCGGGGAACATTACTGACGTCAAAATCTAGCTTGCATATTCAGCACATCCGGATGGGTGTATTCTGATCACTGATGGTGAGTTGACGTTTGGGGTTGTACCCATTTGTGTGTTAGTATTCACACTTGCCATTTGCAGCCCAAAAGATACTAGATCCCAACCTCCGCGACGGTGTACATGAATGGCGCGATGGTCAGCGTTTCGTCAAGGAAGGTTTCAAGCTTTATCTGGAAGGTACCGACACACTTGCAGGAAGGTAAGCGTAACGACGTACTGTGAGATTGTGCAACCCTGAGACAATATCTATGTGTAGTGTGGTGACTTTGGATACCTGCGTCCGTAACTTTTCGCGATTTACGGGCTGCTCTCTTGGAGAAGCTATAAAATGTGCAACCTACAACCCTGCAAAGTGAGGTTCTTTTATGTAAGTTGCCGATCTGTTGACTCATTTTGTGGTTTTCCCCATTGTAGATGTCTTGGTATTGAGGATAGAAAGGGAACACTGCGTCCTGGAGCTGATGCTGATTTTGCGGTGCTTGACAGGCAAGGTAATGTATTGAGCACCTGGGTGAGGGGAAAGGAAGCGTGGGTGAAAGGTGCCTAGGTTACGAGGTTGTAGATATGTTATGTTGTATGGCTTATATAATAATCCATTTATGGCACGTGTTTTGTTTACGTGTTGTTTGAATACGCTCCGATCAACTCCCGACCTCTCCCGACCCAATGGTGCAATCGATTAGTACAACCCCTGCTTTGACGGACAGCTGCACCCGGGAAGCCCCACTGCTGCTCGGGTCGCTAGAAATGCACCAGCCCAGCTAGCCAGCTATTTCTATCTCTCAGCGCGTGGTGACACAACTAGACCCCCTTCCAACCTCAATGGCGACCACCATCACAATCTCAGAGTTAAAGCATATGCGTCCTCGCAGGCTCTCTTTGATAAGCTCAGCTCAATCCACATTTCTTGACCTCCCCATCGAAATCAGCCTCGCCATATTCGAAACTGCCATCCTGCAATGCAAGCCAAAAGATCTCGCACTCGTCTCTAAAGCTTTTTGCAAGGTGCTCGACGCCGTTCTCTATCGCACCGTGGTTCTCGACTCCCCAAAGGTTATCGAACTGTTTAACCGCACTGTACAATCCAAAAGTCGCTCGTTTCTGGCAGATAACGTCAAGAGAATCGTGATCACTCAGTGGCCCACCAGCTTCACCTCCCACAACCGAATTCACGATATAATAGCTGCCTGCACTGGCATACGGGCGCTGCTCACCCCCTCGTGCCGCACTCCTATCGATATCTCAGCCGCAAATTTGGCCGCGGAGAGCGGACTGAATACCATCACTATCCAGTCGTTTGACAGCAACGATAACGCCTATCCACGTTTGTCATGGAGATCACTTACCCATCTCCGGTTCTGTGAACCTAGCGACAAGTGGTATTCACCTACCACAATCCTCGCAGCGTTCGGGTTCCCACCCCATCTTACCCATCTCCAATTGGCACGCAAAGCCCATGCAAACGAGGTCAATGATGTTATGTTTGCTTCTGACGTTTGCGAGCTTCTGCAGTCCCTCCCCGCTTTGAAGATGCTCGTCGTCAGCATCTTCAATGACCCCTTCACTTTCGATCTTGTTGAAGACTCGGGCATATGGAAGCGGATGTGTGACATCCGAAACAAGGATAAAAGGGTGGTGGTAGTGCAAGGCAGCTGCCATCAATGGAAAGAAGGCTGGGAGAGCCACAAATCCCTTTGTAGTGGACAGTACCCTGGTGATTTTTGGATGAACGCGAGCAAGTCGGACAGCGCTGCCAATGCGTAAGGAAGAGCTCGCAGCTGCGATATCTAGAATATAGATTTTAGATGAATTAATCTACCTATCAGAACTATTTCAATGTAATTTACTGTCTTTGGAGTTTTGAGTCTTATCTGACCACACGATGCAAAGTCATGGCTGTACATGCGTTACTACGCCTACCTGCATTTCTTAAATGTCACGTCCGATTCGTCAAAAGCAGTCAGGGTCGTGCTGCGCCCGTGGGCAGAGATCATATAAGTAAAACTTGCTGCTCGACTCCTAGACCCCTTGACCAAACAAAGTCGTACACTTTGGACGCTCTCGAAACATATAGGATGAGCGCTCTTCTATTGGAAGGTGAGCATCTAGATAACCTAGGTTCCAGCTACGTTTCTTGATGGCCCTTGTCCCAGAGAATGTTCATGAGGCTACGCCCGTGTATCTGCTGCCTTCAGAAATAATTGCGACGATATTCATGCTCTTGCAGCCGAAATATCGATTGCGATGTAAAGTACCCTTTGAGGTTTCCATATCCCATGTCTGTACACGTTGGCGGGACATTGCGCTCGGCACACCCTTCCTTTGGAACAATATCTACATCTACTCCCCCGACTCCTTTCAGTGTGTCTCCAGCTACCTAGAACGATCCAAGAATTGTCCGATTAATATCCGATTTGACATCTGGGACGCGGACAGACTCGGTGGCGACATTGGGGTGGGCAAAGAGATCTCGCCCCTCGTTGATTTAGTTATCCAACACGTCGCCCGATGGCAAACCTTGGTTGTTTTCTCGTATTACATCGACACCACTACTGTTATCCTCTCCAAGATGCGAGACTTTGCCGCTCCTGTACTCCAGCGCGTCCGCATAGTAGATGACGGGCTCGAAACAATTATTGATGACGATCCCGTGTTAGAAGACTGTCGTCCTTCTGACCCACAACTTTTGACGTTTGGCACGCCTAACTTGACCTCGGTACGCACGGTCAACCTACAATATCTACCCCCGCTTACCAGCGTCACTACACTTCATCTGCGGACAACGAGTAAATTCTCGACAATGGATATAAATAACCGCGTCCTCTCTGATCTAACCGTCGCATGTCCATCTTTATCCACTCTCTCCTTGCATGGGAATTTTTGTGGCGCTTGGACAGTTGATGGTATCACTATACCATCCTTACGCTCACTTTGGTTCAGCAGTGGCGATACCTTGGCAGCTAAATTTCTTACTACGGTTTCGCTCCCCAATCTACAATCCCTCTGGTTAGATGGTCCTCATTACCAAGTCATTCAGGAGATAACCCATTCAAACCACCAGCCCACCTTTCCCGCTCTCAAGTACTTGACGCTCCAGGCATTCGACTTTTATGCGTCGTCCCTGTTTGCAAGGGCATTTCCGACTATCAGAGCCCTTCACCTCTCTTACTGCGCTTCTTTTCATATTTCTTTTTTGGAAGAAGCTCTAAACGAGCAGGAGCGCACGCGTTGGAGAAACCTCGACACCCTTGTCTTTCGGACGACACGGGAGACTCACTCCAAGAAATTCTCAAAAGTGCTCAACGACATTGTGTCAGCGCGTCACAACAGGGGTGGTGACTATGTTCCCATCCAGAATGTTCTCGTTGATGACGATATTCTGGCCTCGCTTACTTCTGCCAGTTCTTTGCGAGAAAGGACCAACCTGGATGTATTACGATCGGATAACTTTGATGACCCTTGGTGGATTATGTCGAACACGGACTCTGGGGATAGATTGTGATCATCTACTATTCCATAGCAACCACACAGTGTATTTGCGAGCACATTTGTGAGCACAGTCACACCTGCACTGTAGACCACCCGGTCTTAGGCTAATTGATGAACCCTTTATTGTGCTTTGAGGGATAAAGATAGCACATCGGAGTCCGCCAGAGTCCGGAAACTTCCACATGTCCAATTTATTCTATTCCGAGATTCCGATCCGACGATTACCATTTCCTTGACTCGGAAATGATAATCCCACCACAACTGTCCCTGTCCCTGTCCCTGTCTGTCTCCGTTTCCGTTTCTTTCTCTCTCTCCTCAGACTTCTGCTCGAATGGCAGAAAAGACAAATACTTTGACAATTAGGCTGACCGAGGCTGCCGTTTTTCTCAGGTCAGATGGGACAACTAGACAAACCAGCCCTCATGACTCTCACTCTTCGATGCTGCGTGGTTTGGTCGTGCTAGAGCTCTCCAAACCTACGAGAATAACTAGCATTGGAATCGAGCTGTCTGCGAAAGCTAGCAATGCTTGGCCTGAAGGTCTGCACCAACTTTCATCTATTTTCCTCGGTCCCACCTCATATCCAAAATTTACAGGTATCGGTGCGCGTAGGGCGGACATCACCGAGGAACACACGCTGTTTCGTGCTGAAACTGTCTACTTCCACGCTGGAAAAGAACAGGAGCGCAGAAACTCTTCCATTGGTCCAGGCGCTGTTACACACGGTCTTGCAGACGCAGGGTATGAATCGGACGAACAGCACTCACCACCATATACGCCGAGGGGTCCACCAGATGCTACTACTGACGCACAATCTGCGCTTCATGATACTACCACTCATCTTAGGAACTCTCGACGTCGAAGTGCAGATAGTTCTTACTTCCAGCGCTCCCCTTTGTTCCATGAGGAGTTCCCTGTTCCCCCAACTCCTCCTTATTCACCACTCTTTCAACTCTCATATCCTACCGAACAGTCTCCAACCCCCTCTAGTCTAGAGGAACTTCGCAGTCATTTGAATGCAGGAATCGGTCGCTCGAATGGCTCTGTTGCTACTTCAAGTAGTCGGCCTCACTATGGCGACCACTCGCTTTCCCGGAGGCCTAGTATCGAGAACGTTCCAGAGAATGAATCAGGTTGGCTCACGCCAAACTATTCCCCCGCCCCGTCACGGCCAAGTTCGCGGCTCGCGTCTCGTCCCACATCACGTCCACCAAGTCCCCCCGTATCACATGGTACTGGGGAACTTCGTGGAAGAACTGGTGCCCGCCCTCGCTTCAGTTTGGCTTCCGTCTCGAATGCCCTCATTGGCGCTGTCAGATCAGCTTCTCCAAGAACACCATCCGAATCGCGCGAGCACCCCAACGGTGATATAGGGAAGATGCGTCGGGGAAGAGCGAAGGAAAAGGTTGGATACACACAGAGTCCCAGCACGTCTGTCGTACGGGGACGCTCAAAGGAAAAAACGGCGCTTGGTAGGATTGGAGGCATTCTGAAACTTGATCATGACAATGCGCCTGCTGGCCTTGGGTGGAAGGAATTCAAGAAAGGTAGAACTTTCCAAGATTTTTGAGGTTACGCCCCTAGACATATACATTGCAGGAACTTACACTTATCCGATATCCTTCTCAATTCCGGCGAACTCACCCCCGACACTTCACTGTAACTATGGGACAGTTACATGGCGTCTTCGAGCTACAGTCCACCGCCCAGGTACTTTCAAGTCTAAGATTTCAGCTGCTCGCGAAGTCATAGTCATAACCTGTCCAACCGAAGACGATACCGAGGATACCGACAACATCATTGTTGAGCGCCAATGGGACCAACAGTTACAATATCTTATCTCCATATCAGGACGCAGTTTCTATATCGGTGGCACGATCCCCATTACGTTAACTCTCATGCCGTTGGCCAAAGTAAAAATCCATCGAATATCTGTATTCATCGAAGGTATGTACGCTTACCCTTTGCACCGCCGGTGGTCTGATATAGATTGGATCATGTAGAGCGAATCGACTATTATACTCAAATGAAACGAATAGCGCGGACGGATCCAGTAACTTATATTCCACTTATATCTGTCAGAGATGAGGGAAAACATCCCAGTCATATACTCCCACTCGACTCAGATGACGTCGATGTCTTTAAAAAATCACCCTTGTCCGCCCTGCTAACACCAGACGATGATCCTTCAGAAATGGCCTCCAGTTTGATGGGACCCGGTCCATGGTCGTTCCATCAAAACCTTCAGCTCCCCACGTCCTGTAATCTAATCCACATGACCAATAAAAACCGGAAGAGCAACATGGTAATCACCCATCAACTTAAATGCATTTTGCGCGTAGAACGCGGCGACGATGCCCATCTCGATCCAAAGACAGGAAAGCCAAAGCTGTTTGATATTCTTGTACAAGCGCCTATCCACATTCTCTCCGTATGTGCACTCGCTTGTGCCCTATGTTTTGCCATCTAACAGACGTTACATACATCATGCAGTGTAGATGCAATCCCGAGTGGTCATCGCTTCCCCGCTATTCTGAGTCGTTTGACAACACGTCTACCGTAGTTCCTAAATGCCCTTGTGACGTGCGACGTGATGAAGCGTTGCGTACCCGCCTTTCTACCCGCCCCTTCACCTTGGAGAGGACGCCTTCGGGCCAGTCATCAGATTCTAGCGTATCTGCGGTCGAGACGAGCCCCATAAATTCCAGAACGATGCCTTCACTTCGTCAACTCGACGCTCTCTATAGCCGGAGCTCACAATACGAACGACTCATCTCTGGCCAGGAGAGCGAAATTGGCGAGGCGCCTCCAACTTATACGGCTTGTCTTGGATTTTCACGACAATCTCATTGATTATTCTTTTTTTTTTGATTTCACTGACCACAGCAATTATGCAACCTTCATTTTAATTGGGACCTACAAAAAAAGTATACCTTACGATTCTTTGATAATTCGTTCTTGATATATCCATTGGAATCCATGCTCCAGTACCATACAGCTCTATCCAAACTAATCTAACTTATGAACGAGAGTGGAGGAATTAGTTGGGGGGTTGGTTGGGGGATTATACTTTAAAATACAGCAGGTAGTGTTATGACCCAGCATCAATAAATTAGTCTAAGATACTTTTTCAAAATGATTAGTCCTCCCTAAACCAAACCAAACAGTCAGTACCGCCGTGTCATATCAAGGGTAAGGACGCACTCTGGGGTCTCTCGACGTAGGAAAAATGTGTCAATTGCAGCAGAGAATGCAGCAAAGGCGAGGCCGCCGCCGAATGCGGCCCTAGGTCCAGAGTTGCGTGCCAATATACCACCAACAATGAATCCCGACGAGACTGAATTATACATATCGTTTTTTGCACGATACTAGATACGTCTGCGAAGTCAGTAACTGTAGGATTGCTAGTCACCGAGAGTGATGGGACTGACGGATTCAATCACACATTCTGTTCCAGCAAACAGAGCGGCCACTTTGCCGAAACCCTTGCCAGTAGTCCACATGCCTCTTCCCATATCTCTGAAGACCTCTCGTGCTTTTTGTGTTTTGTTTAGGCCAGCCTGGGTCTGTTGACGGAGGTATGGATCTTCATACGCGAATGAAGCGGACATAAGGGAGAAAAAAGCTCCTAGACCAAAGCCTAATAACAATACATTGTTGAGGATAGTAGACCAAGTATATGGACTGGTAAGGAACGCACCAGCGCCACCAGCGAGGATGCCTTTAACAGCGCAAGACTCCATAAGCATGGACGTGTACCCTTCCCACTTCTTCGTCTGTTGGATCACAGCACGGTCATCTTCTGTGAGGCCGGGCGGTAGAGGCTCCTTTCCGACAGCATAAATTGGGACCGCGCAAGGAAAGTTTGTAAAGCCACTGCTCATTGCGGCCAACGACGCAGAGTGCCGATACAAAATTTGTCACGGCTTTGTTTGGTGTTGCTTGATTGTACGAGTACAATTTAAGCAGCTCAGTATACCAGTTACTTACCATGATGACTAGTCCGCACCCTCGAGAATTCGCTTCTCTAAAATTTCAGAGCTTAACGCGCATTAAACGCTGAAGTCTTTTTGAATTAGGACTTACCGTCTCCGCAGATATCTTCTGACCTTTTCATTTCATATCACCATTCCATCTTTCCAATTTTAATTTACATCACTTTATCACATCGCTCAAATTCTTTTTCGCCCACAGGTGAGCTTCCCTTTCTGACGAATGCCTTCTCAGATGCTTCCTGATCTATACTTGATTGATCTCACCCAGCTTTCTTTCTCCCACAACTCAGCTGACTCCTAGTTCCGTGTGACTAATACAGCCTCAAAAGTAATGCAGCGTAATGCAGCCTCAAATCCATTGATCCCATGTTTTTCATGCGAGATAACAGGTATCGGCTCCTTCCTACTCAGGGCATACTTGAGGCGTAAGTTATACCAGGCCTCTATATCCACTTACATAGTACATCTCAATTGGACCCAGGCAGATCCAACAGTCCAACAAGGCAAAGACAGTGAACAGGCGCCTAATTCTAGCAGTCGTGGCCGTAGTGGCCACACTCACCTTGACTCTAAATTTTGTCTATCTTTGGGGTTACCATCCTCGCCAAGCGCTTGACCCTTATGCTGACTTCATATCTCGTTTGTGGCCTGTGGGACTACCCAACCGGACAGACAATTGGGAGAATGAGAATAGCAAATCCATGCACAAGCTACTCTCCTGCATGGCGGCGCAAAACTGCCCACAGAATGCCACGAGTATTGTACTCTTGTCAAGTGGTCACTTTAGTCAAAGTATAGCTGGGCAAACATCTGGGGAAGACATTTGGTAAGTGTTCCCATAGATGTGTTATTTCTAAAGATAGTAATGCTATTTCTAATTCTTAGGGCAATGAGCGTGGTCAGACAAATTCTTGTACCTCTGTATTTGCCAACTGAGGCTTGCTTCAGCTCGCTGCACTTCGGGAAATGGGATATACAGCA
>JABCKK010007998.1:10164-29785 GCA_018221785.1 Calocybe gangraenosa
ACAAACTCTGGATCCATGCAAAAAGCGCTTAGAGACTTGAAAGCAAAGTTAACTCCAAGACCACCTCAGCCATTATCTAAAAGTGTGGCCGATGCTCCCAAGGTAGATGCATTAAGTACTCTTTATTACCTCCTAAACATGTTCTTTCATATAAAGGGCACACCCACCGCCGTTTGTAAATCGAACTCAAGCGCAAGCCGATCAGGAGCACCTCAAGCCTCGGAACGTGTAGCTAGTCTTGGCAAAGTAGGCCGATCACTTCAAGTTTGCATTGTTCCGTCGCTAATCATCTATCACCTGAAGAGCGGATGGAATGGCTTCAAGATCGCTCTCAGCGTCTTGAAAGAAGCTTCTGTGGTCTTCCCACCTCTTCAAGCCGCTGTGGGAGGGTTGTTGAAAGTGATCAGCATAGTAGACGTACGCCCAATTTACGGCCGTTCACGCAAATCTTACTGACCACATACGTCAATTTATAGCAAGTATCAGAAAGTCAGGAAAACTTCGAGATTATGATCACGCAGATCGACGAACTTTCAAAAGTGGCCGGGAAATATAAAGAACATGAAATTCCCCCGCAAATACAGGACAAATTTGATGCATTCACTCAGCGAGTAGCAATTCACCGTATTGCGTGGCGCAACATGACCTTGACATCTAGGAGTATCGAGAAGCGCACAGAAATCATTAAGAAACGAATGGAAAGTGGCTGTTTTCAAAAAACTCTCGACGCATCAGACAATGCCAATGACATCTTGAGAATACTTCGTCAGATAGCCCATACCGTTGCAATATTTCAGGTTGGAGAACCTCTTACAAACTATAATACGTATGTTTACGACACGCTCATTAGATCGACATAGCCATCGACACTGGAATTCAAGTAGAAAAGACTTGGCAGGTATGGTGCCTTTTCAACGAGAACACGCTCGAACCTTACACCTCGCCCATCAGCGCGTGACAGACATGCATGAACGTGGCAAGTATAGATGTTTCAAGTGCACTTTTCAGCATCTGATTCCTTGCAGACTGCCTGAATATCTTGAATGCGGTGGACAAAGCCTACTACAATGCAGGCTCTCGCACTGGGTGTATGGATGGCACGCGTGTCGATACACTCACTGAGCTGGTTGAATGGGCAACTGACCCAAGCAGCCGATCTGTCTGCTGGCTGAGTGGCATGGCAGGCATAGGAAAGAGCGCTATTGCTCAGTCGTTCTGTAAGATGATGCACAACAACCGTCTGGGCCTGGTCGCTAGTTTTTTCTGCTCTCGGCAGGCAGAGAGTCTGAATAATGTCAGCCGGATCCTTCCCACAATTGCTTTTCAGCTTGCGCGCCAATTACAACCATATCGTCAGCAGTAGTCGAGATACTAGAGGGGACCTCGTATCGTTCCTTCGAACAAGTCGCGTTACAGGATCAGGCACAAGAGCTTTTTGTAGAACCAGCCGCTCGCCTCTATGACAATCGTCTGATCGTTGTCATTGACGCTCTAGATGAGTGCGCGGACATCACCGCCACTGCCAGTATGCTGAGGATTGTACTTAGCTCTAACCTACCTTTCAAGGTCTTGATAACAAGTCGCCCAGAGACCCACATCAACAGTATATTCGTGGCCAACCATGCCCCCACTACCAACCGGGAATCCATTCTACCACTCCTTCGCCATTCCTCACTTCGGTTGCATGATGTCCAGCAAGACATTGTTGAGGCTGACATCACCCTATATCTTATACGTAAACTATCTCCCATTTTTCACTCCGTCGACAGCCAGAAATTCGAAATTGAGACTCACAAGCTTGCCAAGATGGCTGGAAAGCTGTTTATATTTGCTTTCACTGCCGTTCAGTACATCTCTCCGGCTGAAAATCCAAATTTAACACCCACAGATGTCCAGCAAAGACTATTAGATGTACTTAGGTCGTCACAGGGTCAACCTCCTGCCCTTTCCACACAGCTCATCGACAAACTCTACCGGCAGATTTTCCATTCTGCATATACCAATAAAGTGGATCGGGAGATAATGGGCTTGCGTGCATCTTTAGATGCAGTACTATGCCTTTGTGAGCCTCAGCCCATCTCCGCCATTGCTATGCTGCTGGGAAAACAATCACAGGACGTTCGAGCCCATTTGGGGAACTTCCGTTCTGTTCTTGATATTCCTGATAATGACGACACGCCTGTCTTGACATTCCACGCTTCCTTCACAGACTACATAACTGACAGCAGCCGCTCCAAGCCATATGAGTTGGACAGTCGTAATCAGCATCAAGACCTAGCTTTAGCATGCTTGAGGCTAATGAACAAGTCTCTCAAGGAGGACATCTGTGGTATCAAGAGACGACAAATTCGGAATTCCGACGTTCATCAGTCTATCATTGATGAGAGAATACCACTCGCGCTACAGTATGCCTGCATACACTGGGCATCACATATGATAGCAGGGGTCGCTGATGCTGATGGTTCCGACTCAACAATCTTTTCGGAGCTGAGAGTATTCGTGGATAGCCACTTACTACACTGGCTCGAATGCCTTAGCCTTATACAGTCGCTCCACGTTGCTGTTGACAGCGTTCGGAGAGTTGTTCATCATTGTTTGTCAGTGAGTACTTTTTGGGGACCAGACGCTGGAAGAAAGCTGACGCGTACATCAGCGTGATACTCCAAAAAGTCCTGACACTGAAAACGCACGAGACTTACTTCTCGACACAGAATATATGCTCCCACAAATCTATCCCTTCCTTAAACTTCACGCACTCGAGGCGTATGTATCGGCCCTTGCGTGGCTTCCAACCGAATCACGACTCAAGGCAGAATATACGTCACCGAACAGATGGGCTCCTCGGATAATCGAGGGACTCAACCAGCACTGGGGCGCATGTTTGCAAGTGCTACGCTATAGAGGCGTAGTAACATGTTTGGCATATTCACCGAGCGGTCTGAGCTTGGCCCTTGGTATAGGGTCTGCTATACATATATCACCTCATGCGACTGGCGAGACAGTGAGGAAGCTAGAGGGTCATTCAGGTTCAGTCACATCTGTAGGATTCTCACCCGACGGGTCCAAGCTTGCATCTGGATCGGCTGATAGAACTATACGAATTTGGAATGCTGAGACGGGTACGCTGGTGAAGGAGTTAAAAGGTCACATAGACTGGGCCACCTCTGTGGTTTTTTCCCCTGACGGATTCAAGCTTGCATCCGGATCGAATGATAAGACTGTTCGAGTATGGAATGCTGAGACGGGTGTGTTGTTGGAGAATTTAAAAGGTCATACACAGAGCATCAACCATGTAGCATTCTCACCTGATGGGTCCAAGCTTGCATCCGCGTCGTATGATCGCACTGTACGAATCTGGAATGCTGAGACGGGTGCGCTGGTGAAGCAGTTAAAAGGTCATTCAAACCGCGTTAACTCTGTAGCATTCTCACCTGATGGGTCCAAGCTTGCATCCGGTTCCACTGACGGCACTGTACGAATCTGGAATGCCAAGATGGGTGCGCAGGTGAAGAAGTTGGGAGGTTATGAGAGAGGCGCCAACTTTGTAACATTCTCGCCTGATGGGTCCAAGCTCGCATCTGGTTATGATTGTGGTGCTATAAGAATATGGAATGCTGGGACGGGTGTGTTGGTGGAGAAGTTAGAAGGTCATACTAGTCGGGTCAACTCTGTAGCATTCTCGCCTGATGGATCCAAGATTGCATCCGGATCAGCTGATCGGACTGTACGAGTCTGGAATGTTGAGACGGGTGCGCTGCTGGGCCGCTTGCAAGGCCGTAAAGACTCGTGAGTCGTTCGGCCCCATAAAATTCTGGCCTTATGGGCTCAACTTGCGTCCAGTTCTGGGGATAGCATTGTAGAATTCTTCCATGAGGGGAAGTTAAAAGGTCATACGGGCAGCATCAACTCTGTAGCATTCTCGCCTGATGGGTCCAAGCTTGTAACCGGATCGACTGATCACACGGTTAAAATCTGGGATGTTGAGACGGGTATACCAATGAAGGAGCTGAAAAATCATAGAGCCGGAGCCAATTCTCTAGCATTCTCCTATGACGGATCCATGTTTGCATCTGGGTGGTATGCTAATACTGTCCGAATCTGGAATTTTAGGACGGGGGCGCTGATGAAGGAGCTAAAAGGCCATGCAGACTCGGTCAGATTTGTAGCATTCTCCCTTGATGGGTCCAAGCTTGCATCCGGGTCGTATGATAGTACTTTACGCATCTGGGATGTCAGCTCAGGCGAATTGGTTGAAGAACTGGGCCGCGAAAAATTCGCGGGACGCTGGAGTATGGAGTTTCCGTCTCCATTACTACGGTCCCCCTATTCATTGTCTGGTCGGGATTGTATCGTTGTAACAGACGCTGAGGGACACGCTCAACCTCATCTCTGGATATCAGCTTCCCACGTAGCCTCTGCATCATCGTTCTTTGGGCGAACAGGTTGTATCGGGTGTGTCGATGGACAAGTCATAATTATGGTGTTACCTGATGAATAGTCCCTTTTTCTGGTACACTTCACAATATGCAGCTAATACTTTTCACATAGACTTTCCACGTCTAGCTAGTTGGTCACGCACTATATATCCGTACTATACCTCAACCTATGCAAAAGAAACGACTGTAATGGGGGCAGTTGGGATAGATTTTCAAGAGAATGACTTTCACCGTGATCATACTTGCAAACGGCCGTCTCTCTGCAACACCATGCTCCTGAGTCCTTTCAGGCTACTTTTCAGACAGAACGTTCCTCCATCGGTATTCTCGGCGGTCGGACTTTTGGAGGCTTCACAAGGCTTGGCCTCTCTAGCTGTGCTCTCCTGGTGGCGTGTATCCTTAACCTCCTTGTTGCTTGACTGATACGTTAAACTACCAGGTTCGAATGTCTGATGGATATGCTTACATATATATGGGAGCGGAGATGTGCTTGGTATCAGATCTTCTCCGTCTACTGCGTGCTGAGGAGATGGGAGGTGGCAATGGGACGAGAGAATTAAACGGAAGCGAGGCAGACGCTCCTCAAGCTGGTGGTCCGTGGAGGCAACCGAAGCTAGGTGGTGGTTTTATAGGCACGGGCATTCGTGCTAGAGCGAGAAGAGTCAAATGCTGGTGCAAGAAACTTGTCTTCTCTTGCCATTGTCGCGGTCGTCGTGACCAATGACGAACAGTTTGTTTGTTTGGGACCACCTTGGTTGAGGTAATACATCATGAGCGAGTTCCCAGGCATGGCAATCCAAACACAAACCTCATTACCCGATAAGCTCTACGTCCATGAAGAAAGCGAAACAGGCCGTGAAAGACTTCCAAGCAAAGCTAACTTCAAGTCGACTTTGTCCCTCCATTCATTGCCTGATCAGGATTACATTGTCTCAACCGATCATGAAGGACACGTCCAACCCCATCTTTGGATATGAGGCACATACAACATCTCTGAATCATCGTTTTTCAGGGGAAAGGGTTGCATTGGGTGCGCAGATGGACGAGTCATAATCATGGTGCTGTCTGATGAGTAGCCATGCTCCTAGTGCGCTTTATAATGTGCAGTTTACACCTTTTTCATGTACCCCTACAACCACCTTAGCTAGTTAGCTACCCACCATATCGGTATCATACGACAATTTACTAAGAAAGGACGAGCCTGAGGGGGTGCGGTTGGAATTAAGGGAAAAAAGAACGATTCTAGTTGGTTACGTATTATGTATACTATGTTATAGACTCAAAGTTAACCCCATACACACCCTCGCCTTTCTGAGTGGGACAAGGGATCAAGAGGGATGTACAGAGACACAGTGACGCATCACCGTCCCATCGCCGTCACCAGTCAAAACAAAGAAAAAAGGAAAAGAGCGCCTCAGGATGTCGGAATCGAGGAACTATGAAAAGGAAGAAAAGAAAGGTGTCCAAATGGATATTTTGGTTGAAACGAAAAACGGCACCACGGCAAATTCAGTGTTCTCTAATCCAGCCTCTTAGCAACTCCGACGATGACGGGCCGAACCCCCCCCCACGGGCCCCACCCCCTTCAAAACATCCACGAGCTATGTGCGCTAGCAAAACTCGATCGAGTAATACCGCGTGCCCGGATCTTCTGAGGCCACCGACGCTGTGTCGCCACCAGTGTGAGTAGCGGGTGGTGTCAGGGGTTCAGAACTCCCAATGAGTACTGCGAGTGCCTTTTCCCTCTCGTGTGATTGTGTGTTATTGAGGCTGAGACTCAAATTGCGATTGGTAGGTACGGGTCGTACGTGTTAATTCTTAGAATACTTTTGTCCGCGCCGTTGAAGAAGTTGTTGATGCGGAAAAGCAAGGTAAAGTTTTGCGAGATGGGGATGTTTAAGTTGAAGTGAGAGATTTAGAGGGGGAGTGTTGAGATGCCATGAGACGTCCAGAGGAAGGGAGAGCGTGCAATCCTGTTCATGTTCTTGGCGCATTTCTATAGTGTATCCTCAACGATTTGGACTTTTCAGCCAAGTTTAACCTTTAACCGAGACGGCCTTGTAGGCGCTCTCCGTAAATGTAACTTGAGCTCCGCATAATCGGGAGGGGAGCCAGAGGCGTTAGGGAGAAGAGGGATACTTGGGAGGGGCGCAGAAGGTGGAGGACGCGTTGGTGCAGTGCGACGTCTTTGTTTCATGGAAGGGGAATAAAAAGCATTTACCACGACTTGAACTATCTTTTGCGAAAGGATCGGTGTCTGCGGGGGATGTCAATGTATCAGCAGCACCGGCAGCTGCATAGCAAGATCGGTGTCCTTTCTCGTTTTGGGCTGTTTGGTTGAGGATTCTCATGGGAAGGTCCAAGTAAATAAAGCCAAAGTCAAAATTTACAACAGATAGAGAGTTCCATCCAACAACTACTTACAGCCATTCTATCTCAAATTCTGAATGCTTGGAAATTTTCTGGGAAAAATACGAGAGCCTTTTTGAAATCCAGATCCACCATTCTGCAGTTGATTTCCATGCATTCGACTTCTACTATCCCTACACAAAAACTACAGGGCTATGAGTTTTACCACAAAGTATTGGGAAGCCCAAAATATGTCGTGGCACCTATGGTCGATCAGAGCGAGCTTGTACGTTCGCTTTCTCTGGCTATCGGAATACAGCAATGATCTATGTATCTAGGCTTTTCGAACCCTCACAAGACGGTATGGCGCACAGGTTCGAGCCCGCCTCTTTGCCATCACCTCGCATCTAATTGCAAAATATGGCGTGTACAGCTTGTTTATACTCCCATGATTAATGCCAAGGTACGAGATGAAAAATTTGCGAATATTCACACTGAATTTACCCCCCCAGTCTTAGATGTTCGCCGACACGACACACAAGTATTACCGCGAACAGTATTTTGACGTAGCTTCTGGAGAAGAAGGCGCCTACAATCTCTCTGCTGCCCCGTCGTCCTCGTCATCATCCAAAGATACCGACCGCCCGTTGATCGTCCAGTTTTGTGCTAATTCACCCCAACACCTACTCGCTGCAGCCAAGCTAGTCGAGCCGTACTGCGATGCGGTCGATATCAACCTTGGTTGTCCACAAGACATTGCACGCCGAGGGCACTATGGCGCTTTTTTGATGGACGAGTGGGATTTAGTGTTTGAAATGAGTACGCAATCACCTCTTCCCCTCCGTACAGATACCGTATTGATCTCCAGTTACCGGTAGTAAATATACTTCACAAGAACCTCTCCGTTCCCGTCACTGCGAAATTTCGAGTCTTCCCCGACATCGAACGCACCGTTGCTTATGCGCAGATGCTCGAACGCGCTGGAGCCCAGATCCTCACATGCCACGGTCGAACACGCGAGCAACGTGGGCAGAATACCGTATGCACTTGCTTTTGATCATCTGATCGGATGTGCTGACCACTTCTCCCCCATCATCTAGGGTCTTGCCTCGTATGACCACATCCGCGCTGTCAAAGCTGCCGTCTCAGTCCCCGTTTTCGCTAACGGAAATATCTTATTCTCATCAGACATCCCGGAATGTCTCGAAAAGACCGGTGCGGATGCGATCATGTCTGCGGAGGGTGTGCTTTACAACCCTGCACTTTTCAATCAGCCATCTACCTCGCTTATCCCATCTGCCGCTGATCGTCCGTCCTCGTCCTTGTCGAATGGTCCTACAGGTTCCTATACGGAGCTAGACCCTCTCGAGGTAACTAATCCGCCGCTTGCACCGCTAGCTCTAGAGTACCTCTCCATCGTACGTTCACAGCGTACGCGCACCGCGCCTTCAGCAGTGAAAGGCCACCTATTCAAAATCCTCCGTCCTACACTACAACGCCCAGAATTTTGGGACCTGCGAGAGGAGCTTGGCAAGGTGCGAGTCACCGTACCACGAAAATCAGATCAACAGGGAGAAGAGGGGGAAGATCGGTGGACGTGGGTGGAGGACTATGTGAGAATTTGTGAGGAGGTGAAGGCTAGGCTTGAGGTTCGTGTTGCTTTTTCGTGTTCGTTTTCGGTCTCGGTAGAGAGTTAACTATTTGATGTGTCCAGGAAGAGGCAAGACAGATGACGGAGACAAGACAGACGTCACTAAGGGAGATGATCACCAAGGATGCTGTTACTGGACTCGACGTACTTCCTCACTGGCTCGCACAGCCATATTTTAGACCGCTGAAGCCGCCTGTACATAAACAGGGAATATAGGGAAGGGGGAGCAAAACAGCGCTATTTAGATGAACGTATTTTTTCTTTTTCCTTCGTGAGGGAGTTAGACTAGATTCATTTTTTATGTGCGTTCTAGTATAGTAACAGGTAACAAGGGGCCAATTGCAGGAGCAATCGACATTTATGAGCGCTAACAGGTGACACAACTAACGCTCTCTCCGTTGATAGGATTGATAAGACCAATTGAATAGTTTATAGTATGCCTGTACTGTGCTCGTATCTCCGAAGAGTTTTAAATGAAAATAACGAATGAGGAGTTATTGGGGGAGGCCCCTTGCAGTTGAATGGATGAGTATCGAGGGATCTGGAGATATAATGCAATGTGTGCTAGGTAAAAAGAAATACTTGTAAATCGAAGAGCAAGCTGTATAAAAACAAAACGTAAAGTAAGGTTTGGAACAGGGTTTTGAGACCGCTGCCCTTCAGGCTACCATGGCTACCCTAGCCCTAGCGCCTACGAGGCGGCGATCTATTATGTGATAAATCAATCCAATAGGGCTATCGTTAGCACGTGCGTAAGAGATAGGATGTATCGGAACGGCTCGTCTTACTTTAACATCGAAGCGATGGACCTGGTTAATGTGCCTTTCTGAGTACGAGCCATGATAAGCAGGCTAGTTAGGGTTTTACTCACTTGAAGATACGGATGCTGTCAATTCGGAAACCGCGTGGACGTGCGCGTGTTGTTACCCCCGACACCTCGGGAGCCCGCGTCACGACGACGATGGGCTGCAAGATGCTTTGCGAGGTCGAGTCGTCGTCTTCAGGCGGTCTCGATGTTTTTGCAGGTTCTGTGTGGTAGTGGTGGTGGGGTTGCGTTTGTTCTAGGCACAATGACGACGAATATAAGCAAGAAGAGCATAAGGTAAAGCCCAATGATAATATTACCCACCTAGAACAATTACGGACCCGTCACTGTCCACCGTGATCACAGCCGAGAACCGCAGCGGTGAAGACGTGCCGCAGCCGCCGCTGCCATTGTTATCACGATGCTGTCCAGCAGGTCGGGCTGACGAGGCCCTTTTGCGTCTTCTCCTACTACGACGTTCGTCATAAACGTGAGGTGCAATTACACTGATGACATCCTTCGGAGTGTGTTTGAAGTTGGCTAGCGCCCGGGTTAAGGATGGTGAGCTCGACGCACGTGCCGTTGAGACTTCATCGGAAGGTGGTGGTGATCCCGACATGCCTCACGAAAACAAGTCCACTAGGTTGAGGGAGAGTGAGAGCACGGGGGAGGTGGCTGGGGGGGGGCTACGGAAAGCGAAGCTATCCGGTGACTTGTATTATAATTGTTCCAAGATGGAAACAAAGATACTTGGGAGCAAAGGCACAATCACTTCTTGTCAAAAAAAGAAGCAGCTCGTAGGAACATTACACGCCACCACGCGAGGCGATGCGTCATATATAAGCATAAATGCCGTTCCGTCGATTACACATGAGTCAGGAGGTGTAAGAGTCATCAAACTCGATCATATAAAAAAACAAGATGAAAGAACTTCGGAGTGGGTTAGATATCACAAGTCTGGCGGTTTGTGAGAGTCTAGTGGTTCTGTGGAACATCTTCTGGTCAAGCTGTTGGAAATGGCGGTTTGAATCAATGCTCTGCTGTGATTAACCCTACAGGCACGACACAGCATGTGATGTGTCTGGACTGTCCGACTTGCCTGTTATATTCATTGCTACCCTGAGTACCTCCCTGAAATGAAGGTGGGTGGACCTAAGCCACTCAGCTCCGTCACGTAGAGAGTATCAAGAACTATGTTGTAACGTACACATTACTTGCTGAGGTGTTGAGGCATAATAAGGAAGGAAGAAAGGGGAGCCCAATGCTAAAGTCGGTTTCTTTTCCGTGTTTTCGGCGATGTTTCTTGCGAAGCTCTTGATGTTCACAGCCAAAATCGCAGTCAGAGCGAGTGAAAAGCTGTGAAAAGGATTAAACGTACTTCCTATTTTTGTTTTTCGAGCTTTCTGGAGGCTCGTCGACGTCCATATGTATAGGATCTGGAAAGCCTGTATGTAGCCCTCTTCTAGTCATCATTGCACCACCTGAGCCTTTGTCTTTATGCTTCTCTAGTACGTCTTTGAGATTCGCTTGTAGCACCTTTTCATGCTTCTGCTCTGCTTCCTTAGCAGCCGCCGTTCCAAGAGAAAGTTGTTGAATCTTCCCGTCCAATGTGCTTAGCACAGCGCTTGTTGTATCAGCCCTGAACAATGTTCTGCACTGTGAGTAGACAAGAGGATAAGTGACGAGATCCCAACCAATTTTGTAGCGCAGCAAGAACATCTTCAAGTTTCCCTGGCTCCAAATCCCTCCCCATGGTATACTCAACCTCTAACTGCTGCTGTTTCTGATCTAGCTTCCCACGGAGGATATCAAGATAGATTGCGTCGATAATAAGATCTTCGAGCTCGCGGATAGTAGGCATGTTCAAGGCTTTGAGGAGATCCGGATACGAGAGAATCTGATGATCTCGGTTAGCCAAACTCAAGAATAGCAGCCGGGAACTCCTACACGATGATCTGCGGCTAATGAGACAATTGATAGGTGCTTTAGCTTGATGGTCTGTGCTTCATTTAATGGCGGTAATCGATCCTTGTTTTCTGAATTTGATGCTGTAGGCTTTTTGTACTAGTAAACCAGTTAAAACTCACCGATATAGTCTTGGTAGGTCTTGTACGAGAAGAGCTGCAGTAGTGAGAGAAACTTTTCATATTCTTGGTTTTTTCCAAGCTACGTCAATGTGTTAAGACAACACGAAACTCAGTAAATTCAATCTATACCACCTCTTGAACATTTGGCAGTTCCAATAACTCTGAGAAGACAAAGACTCCTGGCGCAGATGTCGCGTCTTGGACAAGCTTCGCTATCGCTGCACCCTTGAGAGATTTTGCCATGAGAAAGAAGGGCTCAAGTTTTGAGGAGAAGTTAGATCCCAAGTCCATACTGGTTTTCTATTCTAGTCTGTACGGGAAAGACAGAATTTTTGGCTGGTGACCCGTAAGTTTGAAATGAAAGTGCTCCAAGTTTGTTCTTGTGTTACCCCAAGGCAATCGGGATATTCCGATCAGCATGAGGTGCTCAGGGCTACTCATCCCTTCAGCCCCAAATCCAAAAATCCATACTTTCTGGATCCCCCCTTCTTCTCTTTTACTTCCCTTCCACTAGCTATGTACAACCATGCATTTATTTTTAGACCTGAACCATAACTTCTTTCTTTCTACTGATGAAGCATAAGCTGCTATGCTCATGAATACGGATCCAGGCACCTCACTAATTTGCCTTGACGACTGCGAGACTTGATTTGTGCCGGAGGCCTGGTGTAAGCCCCGCCAATGCCGAAAATCACCTCACCCACGATTTGAATCTTGAAGCCTGTGTCGCCTGTTCCTGACCAGCGTGACTCGGATGTTGCGGAAACGTTTCCGCGACAAGCCCATATCCTGCTCGACGGTTCGCTCTCCTTTGCTTAGTTCTCAAAAGTTATCTAGTCACCCATTATACCAGGCAATGCGGCTGCACTTGCGGATGGCCATGGTACAAGCGCACATCAAGCGAGGTTTTGACTAGCGCAGGCTGGGACGGTGGTGCACAGTCATCGATGCATCATATTGCATCAAACTGTTGGTCACCAGTTGACTTTAAGTACCCTAATGACTTTAGCCACATTCGGTCAATAAAGGATCGACTACTGAATGGTGGCGGCTCGGTTCATTAGTTTTGATAGATTTCCGCTACGTACAAGTTGTAGCGGCAGCGCAGCTTGCCCATCGACCATCCTACCGAAATGTCTATGCATATGTATATGCTGATCAAGATCAGATCCAGTTTTTACATGTATGAAGTTCCTTTTACACTATAACTGCTATAACCAATGAAGTAATATGTTCAGTGAGGGAAGAGGGAAAGGCTAACTGACTGGACACAATATATCAAGGCCGGAGTAACTACAGCTTGAACCAGGCATGAGTAAAGGTCTATCATATTAGCATCCTCCTGTTCGACTAATGATGTAGGTTATAATGCCATAGCCGATAGATTACTGGCGACCTAAGTAAAGGCCATTGACTGGCAGAGGCTGTGGCTGATTTTGGGCGTCCCGAAAAGCTGATTGGCCCTGACTTGCCAAGGGTATACAGCTACAATCAGTGTTGACCGATGCTGACATGCTCATCATCTTACCTCTGATGGTGCTGCGTTGCCATACAGAGTTCAGAGCGTCAAGCAGCCGTAGAGAGTGCCTCGATGCGGATTCCTTACACCCCCGAAAGCTAGGCGTCAGTGGCGTCACAATTATACACGTGTTACTATACTTAACACAGCTTTCCACCTCACCTGTCCCAACTAAGTGGTAGTCTCGAGAGGCCTCATGGTCTGCACAGCAATAACTAGTTGGTGACCCTGTGCGTATAACTTGGCGCCTATCATAATGTTATAACACGTATAGGGCCTATGACCTGTCAACATTGGCGATGTTATCCCCCACTTCCTGATACCAATGAAATCACTCTCATTATTTAAGCGACGCGTTCAACCACCTCAGTACATCCCCATTGACGAAAAACTTACAGTTTGTGGCCCATCGAACCTCGATAGGCATGTAAAGCCCTTGCAACGTCAGACGCCCGTTCGTCAAATAGTGACTAATACCCTCATCTTTGCATTGTCTTTGATCGAGAAGATTGGGGAGTGTGCTCCTGTTCCCGGCTTGAAAGGTGCTGCTGGAACACTTCACGTTTTGACTAAGACATTTGACGTATGGCTCTGCATTCCTTTCTCCGATCTACTCTCTAATTTTCACTCATCGCAGGATTCAGAGCAAAATCTCTATGATTGTGATGAAATAGTGTTCGCAATTGACAGGCTCAATAACGTATTGTCAATGTTCGAGGATACTTCAACGACTGGGCGCGTCTTGACTGACGACCTTGGCGAGCAGCTCTTCGTGTTATCTGGGTATGTAAAGCATGATGCTTCAGGTGCCCATTATTAGGTGCCCATTATTGATGAAATGATTTCAGGGAGCTTGGAGTAATCAAAGACCAAATTGGAATCATCAAACAGCACAGTAGATGTCGTAGGATGATTGAAGCCAATCATGATGCTCAAACGATTGTCCGGGGTTTCCGGCGCTTACAAAACTACATCAATGAAATTCTGGTACGTACTCATATTTTGATCAGTTCGTTTTTGTTCTTTACATGATGAGTCGACTCTAGGTTGGATCTGCTTTGAAGGCCGAAGTCAGGCTTGCGGTATGTTCTTTCTCTACATTCATCACTGTTCATTGTCATTGAGCTCGTTCTCAGGATCTCTGGGCTTTAGGTATCCGTCTATCTCGAACTCAACATTGGGACAACCTCCTCTAATGGGACCACTTTAGAACATCTGGACAAGCTGCCTCGAGCAAAAGATGCACGATACGACTATGTCAACCGTCCTTTATGTTCGGAGGGGACTCGTGAAGGTGTTCTACAAGAGATCATGAAATGGGTGAAAAACAGCAATGGGCACCAGGTTTACTGGTTGAACGGGGGTGCAGGCACTGGCAAGACGACAATCGCGCTAACGGTCGCCGACATGCTATCGAAGGACTCTACCATTTTCAGCGCCAGTTTCTTTTGTTCTCGTGAATCCGAAGGACGGAGTGATTCTAGGTTGATATTCCCGACATTTGCTTACTTGTTTGCGCGGCGCGACGTACAGCTACGCAATAGGATTGTTCGTGTAATCAAGGAGTCGCCGGACATTGGCCATGCCCTCCCAGCAGAACAACTCGCAGAACTCCTAATTGGGCCACTCCGTAAAGTCTACACAGGAACACAGCGGCCTATTGTACTCGTCCTCGACGCCCTCGACGAATGCACAGGTGGTAGAGCCCCAGAAACCATCCTGACCGCGTTGGCAGCGGTCATCCAATCGGTTCCGTTTCTGAAGGTGTTCGTGAGCAGTCGGCCCACAGCAGCTACTAACGACGCCTTTTCGAACGAAGCCCTACGACGACGCCGGGAAGTCTTCGTTCTACACGACGTTGACAAAGATATCGTCGATGCCGACATTCATGATTATATGGTAGAAAGGCTCAGCAAAAAGGCTACTCTTCGTCGTCTATCTGTTTCACCTTGGCCACCAGACGAACTCATCAAAGTCCTCGTGAAGATGGCAAGTGGCCTTTTTATCTTCGCATCCACTGTTTGCGAGTTCATTGAGGCACGCGGCGATCTCGAGTTCCGTTTAAAAGAAATAACGAGCCGCCCAACAAATGAGTATACTGGTATTGACGGCCTGTACCGAGACATTCTGGAGTACGCAATTTCCCAATTCCCTGACAAGACAACAGTGGATTACTGTCGTTCCATAATCGGCACAATTATCCTTCTGCAAGATCCCCTCTCTTCCCATGATCTTAGTCAAATTCTACTTCTCCCGCCAAAGCATATACAAGGCATTTTGGGAGATCTACAATCCGTTCTATCTGTTCCCGACGATGTCCACGGTGTTATCCATGCGCTTCACGCCTCGTTTCCGGATTTTATGTCTAAGAAGGCGCGCTGCCTTCCAGTAATGTATGTTGAACCTGCACCCCACCATCTTATGATAGCCATGCGACTCCTGGAAATAATGCGCAAAGGGCTTAAAAGGAAAATCACCGCAAATACTTGTCCAATCACTGAACCATGCACGTAGCACTCTTTTAGAAGTGGAGCCCCTTGAAGAGAACCCCTTTTGCATTTTTGGGCTCCCGCCCGACACTCGATATGCTCAAGTTGGGTATGGGAGGATGTGCTCAGAGGGTACAAGGAATGAAGTGCTGGAGAGCATTCTGCAATGGGTAAACGACCCATCTGCAACCCAGTTGTATTGGCTCAATGGCGCAGCAGGTACTGGAAAGACTACCATAGCCATGACGATTGGCGACCTTGTTGCCATGGACCACAGCAGGCTGACAGCCACTTTCTTTTGTTCGCGATACTCCAGGTATCGGCGACACGCCAAACATGTATTTGTGACACTCTCCGTCCTCCTCGCAGCACGTGATGTACGATTTCGGGAGCAACTCGTCAAGGCTGTCCAGCGTCACCCCCATGTGATCCAAGCAAACCTAAAGGATCAGCTTAGGATTCTAGTAGTAGAGCCTTTGCGATTAGCGGGACTTGGTGGCAAACCTATCCTCTTTGTCGTTGATGCCCTGGATGAATGTCGCCCTTTGGAGGAAGATGCACCTGGAAGAATACTAGCGGCATTGGCAGAACATCTACAGGCGATACCTTCACTTAAAGTCCTTATCAGTACACGCCCTTCAGTATCCCTCTCCCGGGAGCTAAACGAGGCATCTTGGAGCACTCCACCCACAGTATTCAATCTTCATGACATCGACCGGTTACTTGTTGACCAAGACATTCGCCGCTATCTCTTTGAGATCCTTTGCACGAATGCAAGTATAGTTGAGCGACTATCTCCGACATGGCCACCCGACGAGCTAATGGATAAGCTAGTCAAAAAAGCTGGGGGGCTGTTCATCTACGCTTCGTTCATCGGACAGCAATTCGTTCTAGCTGGAGGACAAAAATTGAAGGAAATGGCTGACTATCCTGGAAGCGAATATGAAGGGAACCTTGGTTTGAACTTATTTTATGGTAGGATGCTAAAGCGGGTGCTTGAGTGTGGGGAGGAGAAAAGGAAGCAGTTTAGAGAAATCTTGGGACTGGTTACCCATCTCCACGAGTCCCTAACGGTGAACGATCTCCAAGAGTTGACAAACATCCCAAGAAAGGAACTCGAGCATCGCTTACTCGAGCTACAATCCATTATTGTTGTGTCGGCCGGGGAGAAGGTTGTACGGACGATCCACGATTCAGTCCGACACTGGCTCACAGACCCGAACCGTGCGCTCACCACGCTTTTTGTGGAGGCGACAGACGTACACCAAATGGTCTTATCACGACTTATTGAATGTATGACTCGTGGTTTGGAGAGAAGTAGTTGCGTTTCTAGGTTTGCCATGGGCGATAGTAGAGCAATGTTGTCAATTCCAGGGACAGGCTTACTCGATTATGCGTCTCGACACTGGGCAGAGCATCTGATGAAAACGACAGTCACGCCCTGTTTACAGAGTGAAGTAGAAGGCTTTCTGGAGTCTAAACTTGTTCTTTGGATTGAGCGGCTCAACATGTCAGGGGAATTGATGGTTGCTGCAGCAGCTCTCGAAAATGCAAGGATTTGGTATCATGTAAGTGATATAATTCTAACCCTTGTATGAGTGGGGATCTAAACACCTTTGCGCTTCGACAGGAGGTCTCGCAGCCCCGCCATGAATGCGTCAAGGCGTTCGCTGATGCTCAACAGTTATTGATGGAGTGTTCAATGATGGGCGTTTTGGAATAAAACAAGTACTTAAAAACTAACGCATATTTATATCTAATGTGTAAAATGGCAAATGATTAGGCTATCCTAGTCAGAGGCAACATGTGCATGTATACCCCAGTTTCCTTCGCACGAGCGCTGTTTCATTGTGGCGGGCAACACTGACATTTGAGAACGTTTGACAGCGTCAGCGACATCAGCTGCCATGGCCAGGCGGCATAAATTTACTCTTTTGCTTGGTATTTACTTTATTGCTAAGGGAAGGTTCGTGCCCTATTTCACCGGTTCTGTACGAAGATTTGGCATCAGAAACTGCTTTTGTATTCGAGCCGGACAAGGACAATGATGAGATAGAATCAAAAGAATGTTACTCAGCGGGAACAGAGTGTGTTGCACTGGTTGTCAGACGATGACGCCCGCCAATACCTGTAGACATTTAAGAAGCCATCGAAAATTTCGAGAGACCTAGAATTTGACGCTTAACACCCCAAGACGAAATTTCAGTTCAAATTTCCAACGCAGCCTGGGCCTGGCTTTTGCGATTATCCCACCACGTGCTCGACGCGCTTCGAATACGTGTACTCTACGTTAATTAATCGCGTCGCTGCGGACTCCCCATTTACAAACAAAAAGGGCCAGGATCCCCTTTACTTTTTGCTACCCCACCTAGGTCTAGCTAAACCTCATGCTCGGTCATATAATTCCTCGCCTTCTTCCAGTGCTGCTCTTTATTCAATGTTCGTTATCTGCTACTCCCGACGAGTGGAAGAAAAGATCAATTTATCAGGTTTACGCTTGGTTCACTACGAATTCCTCCCCGAAAATTGATCACAATTGATTTTCAGGTCGTGACGGACAGATTTGCGCTACCAAACGATGATTCCACTCCCTGCGATACGTCCGCAAGAAAGTACTGTGGCGGCCAGTGGAAGGGCATTACAAAGCACCTTGATTATATCCAGAATATGGGTTTCGACGCTGTGTGGATATCGCCCATAGTGGAGAACGTCGGGGGTGAGACGGCTTATGGAGAAGCATATCATGGGTGTGGATCTAGCACCTGGACTTGATCACCGCACAAGCCTAACATGACGTTCTTCTAGTTATTGGACCCAAAACATCAATAATCTGAACACCAGATTTGGAACACAAGACGATTTGAACGACTTGAGTGCTGCATTACACTCTCGTGGGATGTACTTGATGGTTGACATAGTCGTAAACCAGTAAGTGGCTGTTCCACAACATTGATGGGTTGCGCATAGACACGGCAAAACATGTTCGGAAGGACTTTTGGCCTGCCTTTGTCCAGTCTGCAGGTGTATTCTCCATTGGAGAGGTGAGTTATTGTCGTTGAGGGACTACTGAGGTTGATTGTGGTATCTCTAGGTTCTCAGTGATAACACAACCTATACTGCAGCATACACAGGTGTGACAGATAATCAAAATAGGTTGAGGTTGCGTGCTTATGAAAACAGAGGTCCTCGACGGTGTCCTCGATTACCCTGCATGGTTCCTGCTCACCGCCGCTTTCAAGTCGCCGAATGGAAACCTGTCCGCTTTTTCTAATGCAGTTGTACAGGCACAAACACAGTATAAAAATGGCGCGTTCTTAACAGGATCGTTCCTCGAAAATCACGACCAGCCTAGGTTCCAGTCGATAACCCAGGACCAAGCGGTAATTGGAGCATTTCGAACATGTTCTCAGGCTGACGTTTTTCGGACAGCTTGTGATGAACGCTATGATGTGGCCTTTCATCAATGATGGTATTCCCATCCTATATTATGGTGAGTCACAGGTCTGTTTTTCGTTACAGAAAGTTTTGTTACCTCGAGTAGGCCAGGAGCAGGGATATACGGGAGCTTCTGACCCCAGCAATCGAGAAGCGTGCGTACTTAGCTACGGTGTTTGAAAGTGCCGAGGTTCTTAAATCGTATCTATAGGTTATGGCCAACCGCCTTTGATACCTCTAAACCTCTTGTTAGTCATGTCAAGACGCTGAATGCGGCCCGAAAGGCAGCGATGGCTGTAAACAGCCGCTTTGCTACTGCGCCTGTAAGATGCTCGTTCCAATAACCGACTGGTTGACCAATCGTTTATAATAGATGTCCTTCATTGCCCAATTAGACAGCGCGACGTTGGTTGTCAGCAAGCCCCCGCTTGTTGGGCTCCTCACGAATGTGGGTAATGACTCTCAAAAGACAACGACGTGGAACATTCCTAGTTCTAGTGGCCTCTTCAGAACTGGAGAGAAGGTTGTGAATGTGTTGAGCTGCAAAACAATGACAGTGGACGCGGATGGTGGGTTATCAGTTCCTGTAGAGTCGGGAATGCCCCAGGTGAGTGTTCATTCGGAATGACTGCGTTATTAAGTTGCGCTCGCCTGAAAGTATGGCTTATGACTTCCTAGTTACTCCTATCCACATCTGCGCTACCAAAGGGAGCCAGTCTTTGCCCAAAGACCAACGTGGAGACCAACGGGGGGATTGTCAAGACTAGGACTGACTGGTTGTTGATTATTGGTGTGCTCATGTTCGCTTTGGTGCTGTAGAGCGGCATGACTGGGCGCTGGTAAGGCGCAC
>JABCKK010007999.1:0-23579 GCA_018221785.1 Calocybe gangraenosa
AAACGCATTATGGCAATTTAGGTAGCTGGAGTCGCCCAGCGAGACAGATGCCTCCGTCTCTCTCCCGGATCGCTGCCCAAGACTTTCACTAATATATGGCACCAAGCGAATCGTATCTCTAGCGGTTGCTTCGCGCTAACAGGCGTATCGCGAAGCTCGTCAATACCAAGTCAAGTCAAGTCAAGTATTGAATAAAGAGTAAGTATGCGAAGTTGATAACAAGGTAGCAAAGTTTGAGTGCGTTCTCAGCTGCTGATGGGGTATGATTTTTCTACGTGTTGGTTGAGAAAGTGGGTGTGGTTGAGCCCAAGAATAAATACCAAATATACGTGCTAACAATAGCAGGCTATACATGTGCCACTCGAGATCTTGTTTGTTGACACGTAGGTTCACTAGTCTCGCACGCACTGATATCAAGGAACGTAAATGAGAGCATTAATGTACGGGTAGAAATCTAACGTCATATCTTCAGTATCCGGCTAATTACTGGAAAGGACGATGAGAAAGCACATATAATCCGGTAAGTCATAATATATACAATACAAACGATAGAGCACCTATGCAACCAGTTCTTTGAACTCTCCGCTATTCACCATCTCTTGAACAATGTCTAAGCCACCGACTAGCTCTCCGTTCACGATGAGTTGCGGGAACGTTGGCCAATCATTAAGCTTTTTGAGCCCTAGTTCACTATCGTTAGTGTTCGGTCTTCCCATAGAAAGATATGAAAAGAGGGCACCTTGTCGCACGTCTTCGTCCCTAAGTATATCAAAGTGAGTGAATTGAATTTCACCATCTTTGAGAATCCCGCAAATTTTGCGCGAGAATCCACAACGCGGTGCGTCTGGGCTGCCTTTCATGAACAAGACGACTTTACTCTGGGTCATTATATCTCGCATTCGCTTTTCGAGCTCTTCTGGTGCCTCCTTTTGCTCTGTTCCTGGTGCGGAGATGTATACGTCAGACGCGGGCGGTGGTGTTTTGTCTGTTTGGGATTGGGGTTTTGGGGTTTGTCCAGAGGCGTGCTTGGCTACTGCTTGTGTCAGTGCCTGTGCGTCGGCTCCGGATACGCGATCGAGAAGGGTGTGGCCCTAGAGAGTGAAAAGAGGGTAAGAGATTCCGGTGTAGCGGTGCAATTGTGACATGCCTGCAGGATCACGAATAAGGGCACAGCGTCTACTTCGAATGATTCGGAAATGTCTGCTTGCGCTTCAGCCTCGACCTGTTTTTTCGTCATCAGGTTTTTAGTGGCTTGAAATTGTGGACAATATGACGGATCACGCACGTTGAGCACCAGAATTTTGGGATATTTCTTGGCGAGCTCCTCCACTACAACTTTCATTTGCTTACAGGGCTCGGCCCATGGTGCCCAGAAATTTATCAGTGATACTCGCTCGAGGTTTTCGGAGAGGAGCTGTTGGAATTGGTCGGTAGATGTAATTTCGTGTAGGTTTTCCATAGTTTCATGAAAAGCAGAAAAAAAAGCTCTAGGTGTACTCGAGTAGATGAGTAAGACGTTGCGAATTTGCTATCGGATAAGATCATAAAGACGTGCTGTCCGGATCTAGCCGAACTGACCACTAAACGCTCGCCGTTGTCGCACTCTGTCCAACACGATCTTTTGTGGTTAAAACGTCCAAGCAACGTGTTTGGAGCAAGCTACACGTCAGGAAAGCTGTCTGCGCCGGTGAATCAACATGCTCCTAGTGACAAGAATAATGACGGTGGGGGGATCACTGTTATACATAACTTCTAGATCACTCTACTAGGTTATATCTCCACCAGATTCTTTTGCTGTTACGAGCTCTATTCCGCCGATATCGAAAACAAGTTCCATCAACCGCTCTAGAATATCTTCGCCCGCCAGAGGCCGCGGTGTAGTGTTATGATTCATCTTTTAGGATCCCGCAATCTGATGCCTCGTCTTCCTGGATGCACAATCTTTCTTGGCAAATAGCATATCTTGGCAACTAGCATATTCTTAGGACGGAATGGACCCCCTTGAAAACCCCTGACGGGGTTATACCTTAAGGTGTGTCTTATACACTGGCGAACGGCCACTAAGAAAGACCCATCTTCACTTGCATAGTGGTTCTCGTGTTCATGTAAGATTGTTCATATTCTGTGCGTCAGTCTCTGTGTTCTAGCTCGTGAACAGAGATGACAGCTGTTGGTCTTGGAAATACTCGGTATGGCTGTTTATCAGTTACATGATCCCTTTTCAGGCCTTTCATTATCCCAGAGACGCATAGTTATCGGATTTGTAGTCTTTAATAGAGTCTGAGCATATTGACTGGTATCAGGACTGTATATGAATACTATTATTACCAGAGGACTCACAGTAAATTGCTTTTGCCATCAGTCTGACTGATTTCAAGGAATGGATTCAATGGAGACTATTTTTATGCAGCGCAATCCAAGAGGTTTCATGGTAATATGCCTTTGATACCGTCTGAGCCCATTAAATGGTTTCAAGGACTGTATATGGATACTATTATTACCCAGCACAATCCGAGTAAGGTACCTTTTGAGTATTAAATGGATACTATAATTACCCAGCACAATCTAAGAGGATTCATAGCAATATGTTGATAGAGTCTGAGCTCATTAGCTGGTGTCAAGGACTGTATATGGGTACTATTATTACCCAGCACAATCTGAGAGGAATCACAGTATAAGATCAAATTTTCCGTCACGTGTCAAAAATGCAGTGTAAGTCATAGCCCGCTCTGGCAGCACTTGGGTTCTTCAGAAAAACTTCAATTGAAAGACCCAGCATTGCCGGCTTGGGTTCTGTTAGAGTTCCCACCAGGGTTTTCTTGGTATATTTACTTCTCACGATTTCAAGTTGGAGACAATCGCTCTACGACCGTTGCGTCGGCTGCAACAATCGAGTCCAGTACCTCTTGCCCCTAGGATGAAGTTTAGGTACGCCTGGGCATCTTACTTTTTAGTTGATATGACCTAATGATGTTCTAGTTCGTCTTTGAAGTTCAATGCTATCTCAGAGTGGTGGGACGAGTACATTTCGTGAGTCGTGTGCACCTCGTGGGTTATCTCTATCCTCTAGACGATATTATAGCTACGATGCCCTGAAAAAATATATCTATCAACTGGAAAAGCAGCAGCGTGAATCTACACTGCCCTATCGTGACATCGAAGCCGGTGAACAACATACTCTGCTTGGTCCAGTGAATCGTTCCACCACCGATGACCTATTTGAGCCTCTTTTGAATAAGGAACTCAAGAAGATCATCTCGTTCTACGAAAGCCAAGAGAAGGAAGTGTTAGAGGAGGTCACAGAACTGGAGGAAGCCGTCACTAGACAAGAGGAAGAGGGGCCCATTGACCGGTACCAGGATGACCCCGACGATGATGACGACGAGGACGACGATAGTATCTCTCGCAGTCCTGAGGGTACTCGTCGACAGCGTAAATTAAGTTCCGGAAGTCGGCGTAACATACGTGAGTGCCACTAGCCAACAACTAGCACTTTTTTTATATCCTGATCTCGTATCGAAAGTATCTGGCAGCATATACGAACCTGGTGGACCCTCGCGACCACATAGACTTAGTATATCCTCAGCGGACACTTTGGACGCGGACGGAGTGCCCCGATCGCCTACGACTATAAGCAGGTTGGCTAACAAGCTTGGTAACCTGGGGGAATCTTTGAGAGATAGCTTCACTGTGGCCGGGCCTGATACCATCTGGATGTCCAGGTCTGATTACGCATACGATACACGGCTACTGTTCAAACGAAAGATTACTACGCTATACGTTTCAATATCCAATTTGAGGTCATACGTCGAGGTCAATCAGTCAGGGTTCCGGAAGATCCTAAAGAAGTAAACAGTCTCTTTATTTTTTAACCGTGACAGTTCTTGATATCACTTTTCTAGATATGACAAAGTGACTTACTCCGAAGTAAGTTACAAAGAACATTTTTACTATTATGATCATTCACTGACAAATTGATAACTCAGCTCAAAGACCGCTACATCCACGATATCGTTGAGACGGCGTATCCATTCCTCCGCCAGTCCAAAGATCGATTGCACGATGCTGTTGAGCGCCTCGTTGACCTTTACGCGAAATGCGTTACCCGCAACAATCGGCACCTTGCAGTACAGCAGCTCAAGCTTTATCAGCGAGAGAACATTGCTTGGGAGCGAGATACTGTTTGGAGGCAGATGATTTCCCAACAAAGACGGGGCGAAAATGGGGACGAACCTACGGCAATGGGTGCTCTGGGGACTCTTTTGAAAAAGCCTGGCCCTGGGTTGTTTTTTATTCCGACGCCTTTAGGCACGATCCGGGTCACTTTGAAAATGATATACAAGATTATTGCAGGCATAATCTTTGTTACCCTTCTCAACGTACGTGTTGTGGATGGCAGAGAAGCCAATCGATGTTTTGCTCTCCTCGTCTTTTGTACTTTCCTCTGGGCAACAGAGGCAAGTCATTTCCCAATCAGAATGGAGAAAAGATTAGCGCGTCTAGCGCGTCATACTTACTCCTGTCCCCATTAGGCAATTGCTTTATTCGTCACATCTATGTTTGTTCCTCTCTTATTGGTATTGCTCCAAGTCATTCGAAATGATAAAGGCGAGGTTTTGTCCCGTCCGGATGCTACGAAGTAGGTCCTTAGCTGCTCATCCTTTTTTATGCTTACACTCGTCGTTTCAGATGGGTCTTTCAGATCATGTTTTCCCCGACCATCATGCTGCTTATCGGCGGTTTCACAATCTCATCTGCTCTCAGCAAAACGAATATTGATAGGGTTTTAATCACTCGGGTCCTTAGTCTGGCTGGCTCTAGGCCAAGTACCGTTCTCCTCGCGTTCATGGGAGTCTCCTGTTTTGCGAGCATGTGGATCAGGTAAGATCACTACTTCATGGGGCAGTTTCACATCCAAACGTTTTTCTCTCCCAAGTAACGTTGCTGCACCCACCCTCTGCTTCACGTTGATCCGCGTAAGTTCCACCTTTGTTGAATAATGTATACACGCATTTTAAGGCACCCTTTACCAGCCCATCCTCCGGAACCTACCCCCCAAATCGGCCTTCGGGCCGTGCCTTATCGTGAGTGATCTTTACACGAAAATCTACTGTATGTGACATAACACACCTACTTTTTGCCTTTGGTAGTTGGCAATAGCTCTTGCGGCGAATATTGGGGGGCAAAGTTCGCCAATATCGTCGCCACAGAACCTCATTGCAATCGGTGAGATGGATCCGCATTTGGGGTGGGCTACTTGGTTCGCCGTCGCCTTACCGGTCTCTGGGATTTCTATCCTACTCATATGGGTCATGCTACTGATTTCCTACCGGCCGGCACGCTCTCCCGACGGTGAAGGGTATATCGAGATCAAGCAGATCAGACCGACAAAGGAATCTTTCACCCACAAGCAGTGGTGGGTATCCTTTGTCTGTTTAGTGACCATTGCCCTGTGGTGCGTTGCACACGAGATAGAGGACTATGTTGGTGATATGGGCGTCATCGCCATTATACCCATCGTCGCATTTTTTTCCACGGGAGTTTTGAAGAAGGTTTGTTCTCCAACCCATATCTGAACTTTGTGTATTGATTCTCTCGTTCGCAGGACGATTTCGAACAGTTCATGTGGTCGATTGTTTTTTTGGCCATGGGTGGCATCGCGCTCGGCAAAGGCGTGATGTCAAGTGGACTTCTAGGTGTTGTCGACGGGATCATCCACGATCTGGTGAAAGGCGCTTCACTTTACAGCGTAGTCTTGATTTTTTCACCCATTGTTCTGGTTCGTGTAATCCGAATATCGCACTGGCATGCTCGTCTTATTATTTTAAAACACTCTAGATTATATCAACATTTATCAGTCACACGATTGCCAGTGTTCTTCTGGTACCCATCGCCAAGGAAGTGGGCTCCAAACTGCCAGTAAATGCCGCAAACCTACTCATATTTATCACCGGCTTGATTTGTTCCACCGGAATGGGCATGCCTGTTTCTGGATTTCCCAATCAGACAGCGTCAGTCAATAATTTGTCTTTGTGCTTTCACACACCAGCTGACGTGACTGCAACCCCTTCTTCTGTGAATTGTATTGTCACGATAGTGCCACCCAGGAGGATGAATTAGGGGAGCTTTATTTGACCAATATGGACTTCTTGAAAAACGGGGTGCCGGCAAGTATTGTGGCTATGGCAGTAGGTTTTTGTTATTATCCCGAAATATTGTGCCAACGGGTGACCGCTATTTACTCACCAGGTTGTTTCCACCGTTGGGTATCTGCTCATGCGATGGGTTGGGTACGTAGCCTTGTTCAATAATTCTGACAGTTTCTCATCTCGTCGGGTATATTCAGCGTATAACACAGGTGATATTGCCCTATCTTAACTATAATCATCTTTTACATGTCTATGCTGTCTGTGTCGTGCTAAATGGACGCGGTCAATCGCACTCGCCTATGTATATGTGTATAAAGATCGCCTGCTTGAACTTCTTGGCACCAGTCAAGTATCAAATGCTTCCATGTCGTAAACCGCATGAACATCTGACCGCAAAAGAATCTCACATGATGAAAATTTCCGATGAAAGCGTGGTCGAGGTCACCCCTGGTCACCTCGTTCCCCGATCACCCGCGCCTCTCCCCTCTCTTGCGAGCCGTCGCGCGTCCTCACGAGACCCTCGCATCCCACGTCTTGGGTTGCCTTCCCATGTGTGTAAACAACTTATTAACCGTTGGCCCCCCAACACGATGACATCTCCGGCGGCTCTTGCCGCCTAACCCTCCAGGAACATACATAGTAATCAATTGTTTTAAGAACCGGCGCCCCTTGGGTGTAGCAGAATGCAGGGAGCAAGGGCTTAGGTCCTTGGTGAGAGGATTTATTCAATATGTAACTAACCCGTGGAGTTACGAGTTGCACGATACTAAATTTATGCTGGATAATTTACTAATAGATTTGCGGTCCCGACGCTGTAACTGCGCCAGGGAGCGTGTTGCACGTGTGTCAATGATGCTTGATTTTCCTGTTTCTACGATATACCAAACAAGACAATGTGGCATTACTCAAGTTTGGGAGCCTGTGGGAGACGTGCATGTATACATATACGGGTTTGGCATCTGGCGTTGTTTATTTTTGAGAGATGGAACGCCTTGTGAGCCCATTCTGACGCTCAAACCCGAAAACAGATCCAAACTATGTATCCTAAATCGATTTCAGACATGCTGACACTGCCGTCAAAACCCCTCAATCAATATCAAAGAACCGCCTTGGTGTCAAAAATCTATGATTTCGAGCAGCCACTTCAGATGTAGCAGCGACGTTTATCCATCAATCCGGGCGGAACGCCTTGGTCCGCATTCTTTTTTAAGTATTTTTATTTTGGAATTTTCTTTTTCAAGTGTCTTTGGACCCACTCCAGATCCGGCATATCGGCATGATAGCGTTCAGAAATATATTTATATACATTCATTCCTTGCACGCAATTCATAACCCTAACACGTTCTAAAAACCCCGAACGCAACAGCATTATGTACCCATCTAGGTAGAATGTGTTGGGGAACTAACTCAATGAAGGAATAGGTGAATGGTAAATGAATGGGTGGATATTATGAGTATATATAGTAATATCGTATTTCGCGGCGTGTGATAGATAAATATGGGGGATTTAGGATACTCTGTACTACGCAGCAAAAAGTTGAAAAAAAAATGGGAAGAGGGTAAGGGTATAGTCATTTCAATTGAAAGCACAGCAAGAAACAACGGTATAAAGCGTCAAGAGACCGAACGAAAGGAGGTATTGGACGTATAATATTATTGCTGTATTATTTATTACCATCACCATGGGCGATGGGGTTGACTTTCGCTATCAATGTCAGAGTGTCGGCGCGTGCTGAGCAACGTTGGACCATCGGCCGACCTGGTAGTACGGCGGGGAATGTAATGGTGATCTCGGACATCTGAATACTCTGACGTTCCTAAGGACTCCGAGTTTCGTCCGTGTCCGTGCTCCTTGGCTAATGGAGGGAGGTGTAAGCCGAGACCGTGGTGGTGTTCCCTGCTAGAAGTGGCTGAGCGTGGTGTTGCAGGGGAGATGGGTGAAGGATCACAAGTAGAAATGCCATCGGAGGGCATGGAGAGACTGAGGCTTGAGCTATGTGAACGGCGAGGGTCACTATCGCTCTCCGATGGTGTAGGTGAGTAGTAAGGACGATCTTGATAGGGCCGTGCGCCATTAGGTGTGTTCATTCTGCCATCAGACGATCTAAGAGGGTGAACATAAATCACATTAGCGCTTATGGTTTCTTATGCTTTTTGCCTGGTGCAGTCGCACAATTTACCTGTGCGTTTTCGAGAAGGGCTGCCTGTTATGCCATACATCCGTGTGATGACTAGATACATGTGGCGAAGACTCATCGGATTTAAGGCGACGTAGGACTGCGGCGGAGTCGTTGATGTGTAGACCACGCAAGTCTTCCATAGCAGATATGGGCGGTAAGGCGTACGGAGAACGTGAATGACAAGAGTCAAGGGGTGCCTTTATCGGTGGGAGCGTGATATGCTCCATTTCATTGGCATCGGGTGGAAGCTGCGGCGAGTGGGTCCTTTCTCGTATAGACAATGAAGGGATATCGAGCAAAAGGTGGCTTCTGTCGGAAGCTACCTGACGAGGGGGGTGGGGGGTGTGAGAAGAGTATGGCGAGTACCTGACAGAGCCACGCGATGTCGTGGTTGGACTGGCGGGATCTTCTGGCGAGCTGTGACCTGGCCGTGAGTTCATTGTAGAATGCTGTTGGTGGTAGCCATGATAATAGTTTGCATCACGGGTATGGGGGTAGAATGGGGCTTGCGGATGAGACAAGGGCGGCTGTACTAGTCGTGAACTGCTTGGATCATTGGGCGTCATAACAGTCCAATTTGTGTGCGTCTCTCGAGGAATCTGTACGCTAGGGTTACCCTGGGTATTACGTCTTGGGCGACGCCGGCCGGGTCCAGATGCTACTACCTGCCCATATCCAGGCTGATCAGGGGACAAGCAGGTACTGGGAAATGTTGGCCTATGAATAAGAGCGAGGGGTAAGCTATAGCGTGGAGGGGGGGAAATCATAAGGGATGAACACCGACCCAAACAGCGGAATAAGGTCATCCCGTATTGTCCACGCGACTCTATTGTGATGATGAATAAAACAGGGCAAATAGGCGGTGGGTAAATGTACAAACCGACGAGACAGTCGAAGTGCCACCTGATGATTGACGGAGTATTATTAGTTTTGGGCCTTCAGATGGGAAACGGGAAACATGGAAACGTACTTCATACGGCATCCACGTCCCCTGTATCTTGAGGTATCCACCTCGCACCCGACGAATCAATGGTGCCAGGTCAGGTTGTGAATCGATCATTTTAACGATATCGGCTAAGTTGGAAAGGTCAGGTCATGCGCTAAGCTAAATGTTTGGAAGAAGGATGAAGCCAACCTTTGGAATTGCCCAAAGCTGGTGTTGGCCGAATTGGGGAGGGTTGAGTAATGAGTTGAACTTTCGGATGAGTAAAGGCTCACCTTTCCAGATGCCTGTCCACAATATATATCCATCATCGATATCCATCATGATCCATTGACCGTTTAGAGGGTACTCGTATACGGGTCTATAGTAACAATGAGTTAGGTTCGATAGGATCTAGGACTCGTCTGGGCGCACATGTAACCGCGCGGATCGTTGCTGGTAATGTAACGGCCTTTAGTTACATGATGACTAGGGCTAGCGTATGGCCGGAAGCGTGGACCAGCTGTCGATGGTGAAGTCTGGAGGGTATCCTAGAGTGGAGAGCATCAGACACGTCACAGAGCTAAGGTGAATAGCGAGACACAATATGATGGCTTACCTGCAACATGGCATTGGAGGACATTTTACGCAAAAGGTGGCAAAAACGGGAAGGGGCGAGGTTTATATGTGTTCGGATAAGCGGAGCAAGGGGAAACAATTGATAGACAGATCTTTGTTTGGACTCGAAGCTCCGGAGGTGAAACGATAGAAACCCGGTGGATAGAATGGTAAAGATGTCGAAAATGGGGCAGAGGATTGGTCGGACGGTTATAATTTCCAGAAAGGTAACACATTTAATGGGCTGTAAACGAAAAGGAAAAGAAGAACAACCCTAAACCGGTTTGCAACATGCGTAAACAGTCGTTATGGGTTATTGAAGGGGGGGGGGGGAAGACCTGGAAATGGAAACCGTTTATGGGCGGTGACTTCGCAGAGGTTTTGCTAAGGTCCCTTCCCCTTCTTCTTCGGCAAGATTTGGATGATCGGACTAACAAAGCAACTGTTCCAAGATCATATTCTATATTTTCTCCGGGGAAAAACCCCTTCTGGAATCCAGCCCTGACATGCCGACACATTTACCGAGCCACGGCCGCCATGTCCACCAAATGAAAGGTTGCGGTCAGCCAGCAGCCAACCACTATATAAAAAACAATGATATATGAACGTAACCTTATGAGAGTATCATACCTAACTAGGGACAACCCGGATGCCCTCGGAGGGTTTCGAATGGATGAACGAATCAAGCACCGACGACTCTAATAGTACATATGCCCTTGTGGCAAAGAGTTTCGATCTTTTTTTTTTTTTTTTGCGTTTACGGCAGCCATCCGTCAGTTTGTTTATGATGAGAAAAGACGCTGGTATGCACAGGCTCCACGGGAGAGAGGGGGGGACCCATCAGACCCATCACCAGTGCACAAGGTCCGGCGTCAATGGCAACAACAGACGAACCAACGGAAGCGTTTTTCCCAAAAATTTCTCATGGCAGTATGGAAATTCTCTCAGATTCTCTCACAGCTCGATTTGGGGATTTGATTTGTCTTCGATCATGACGAAGGGGGGGGAGTAATTCAGAGGTTTGAGAGGTGGATGTGCCTGAGTAGTCTGATCCTCGATCACCAAATGATCGCGGCGTCGACTGTCACGAGTGGAGACGGTCCTGAGAACGTGCCCGAGATTCGCATGAATAAATATTCCTAACAACGAATTCCCTGGTTCCCTGGCGGCCCGCCCTTATCGCAGCTCGGTACCGAAATCCCATGTGGGACGGGTTCCATGCGCTGATAAACCTTACCAAACGTGCCCACTCGATACCTTTTCTCCAAATGAACCATTGTAAAGAACCAAATCAACAAACGCTGTCAGATATTATACTTTTTATCCCTATCAAAAATTGTCCTTTTTTTAAATGAAAAAATAATTCTTTGTCAAAGTCCACGAGCAAAATTGACCAGTGCTTGGTGCACCTCAGATCCCCCCATCCCTCCAGTAGTATATATTACGTTGCTCACCTCGAACCCGTTGAATTGGCTCGCAGCGCAAATGGTATAAGCACCCATGTTATCAAAGCCAAGCCAATCGCCAACTCGTAACGAGCTTGGTAACGTTGTCTTGGGGCTTACGCAGTCAATCGAATCGCATGTAGGGCCCCACACGCTGCTCACTTCGAGTGGTTCGGACGATGGGACGTGGAACGACCCGTTGAGTGACAGAACGTACGGATGTATGACCTGATGATCGAAGAGGATGCAATTAAAGGCTCCGTATACTCCATCATTGATGTAGTCTGCCAAAAGAAGAGAAAACGGTTAAACAACGCTCGATCAAGAACGGCGACGCAAGCTACTGACACATGACGCCTGGCTGATCGGATACTTGAGACTCGACTGTTTCTAGCTGTCCGGCGAGAGGGGCACGCCGAGCGATGATGTTGGCAGCTAGCTTGAACGCCTTGGAGACATAGAACCGACCTGGCTCCGCGATGATCTTCAGCCCTTGACGATCAGGAAAATGCTGATCAATCGCTCGAGTGAGCACGATAGCTGCCTGCTCAAACAAAGTATCTTCGAAACCTCCGCCGACGTCCAGCAGGCTGAAACTATACCCAGCCTCCTTCCCTAGATCAAAGACCATGCGCGAGCGAATGATGGCATCGGTGTATACGGAGGGGTCGTAACAGCCGCTACCCACGTGAAAACTCACTCCAATAACCTCGAGGTTAAGTTCCCGAGCCTTAGCGAGCAGCCCGGGTACGGACGCCATGGGTGCTCCAAATTTTACACCAAACGCACACAAGCTCTTGGAATCGTCTGTTAGAATCCGGATGACTAGTTTGGCGTTGGCGTGTGCGCGTGCTATCTTGTACAACTCATCTATGTTGTCGAACGTCATCGTCTCGACACCCATCTTAGCTGCGTTACGGATAAACGATACGGCCTTGCATGGGTTTGCGAAGATGATGCGTGATGGGTCGATACCCCCTACAGAAAGAACTTGAGATATTTCTCCGTTGGATGCACAGTCGAAACCCGAGCCCAGAGCAGCGAGAAGTCGAATGACATAAGGGTCCGGGTTGCATTTTACGGCTACATTTTCAGTAATGCATGAGCGGCCGCAGAAAGAGAGGAAAGGGCAGCTAACCGTAAAAAGGTTGAATATCGGGTAAGCACGCTTTCCATCGTTGATGCTGCCTATAAACTTGACTCAGATCCGCGACAAAAAATGCCTTTTCAGCGTTCAGTTCGGAGGCATCTGCAAGGCGAGTGGCTCTCATGATCCCAGCCCGGAGGTGAACCTCGGGATGGCCATGGTGAAGAGGGGGAAGCGATGGAAATATGGTACTACTCGAACTTGATTCATCTCTATCAGCCTGAGCGATCGCAGCGACGAGGCGAGGTGAAGAGGAAGGTAGGAAATCGGATAAGGTAGCCTTAGTAGTCGAGGCCCAGGTGAAATTGTCTTGATAATTAGGAAACGGGTCGGGGTGGGTATCTGCGTGAGACGATGGGAAATCAAACGAGCAGTAAGGAACTGGAAGGACTTCGATCGGAGGCATCTGAGCAGAAGGAGAAGCAGGAAAAGTGTCTAGTGAGTCTAAGGTATCTTGTTGGGCGTGGAGGTCCAGTTAGATCTATTTTCTGTTGGTCGAGTTCGTGATTACCCTGCCGCCACGGTCGATAGCGATCCGGGCGGGGAATGGGCAATAAATTTAAGGAAACCTCAGTCGTTGGGGGTTCCTCGCTCCCTGTTCAGCGAGGAAACAGCTTGAAGGGCGAGATGATTGGCAGTTATTGGAACGAAAAAAATAACAGAAGAAATAAAGAGATAATAAAGATGTATCCGAGCTTGGTGTGGTTATGTCAGGGAGGTTCGCCTAGTGGATAAGAGAAAGTAATCGTAAGACGCGATTTAAAGCATATAAAATGGATTGAATCAACCACCTCTTACAGATGACCACCTGTACAACAAAAAATGAGATTAGAGACCTTGGAGAAAGAAAAGTGAAAAGTGAAGATATACGGACTCTAAGGCCAGCAAACGGAGATCCTGATTGCGTTCTTGGTCAGTAATGATGACTGGGGTTGCTTTTCAGCTAATAAAGATGGTAAAGACGCCAGAGATAAGGGACTGGGCGCTACGGTGTCGAGGAGAGGGCCTTTTTCGCTGTTGGTTCAAGTCACAAATCAAATTTTACCGGTTAATAATCATCGATGGCTTTCCCGGCTGATCCCGAATCCCCGAGATAGGTCCACATCTGGGCCAACACCAGACCCATCGCTCTTTCACTTGACTAGAATTGAAATGCCTCAAGCTTTTAATATGACAAAAATACATAGATTTCATTTATATGCCATACCACAGTCATAATTTATCTGGGTTAAATCGTAATCGATTTGTCGAGATCACAAAGTCTACCAAATCTGCAAGGATTTGTAGAAAATCAGGCATCGTCCCTAATTCGGGGTCGGGGTCGAAGCCCACCCAGGAAAAAATACGCATCTAATGCGGGCGTTGGTGTTTTCACCATAAATTCAACTATATACAATATCCATAATATCATGTACTGTTTTCACTTTAAGCGAGTACCCCACTTATACCCCCCTTTCTAGGTAGCCATATTACCCACCACCTTATCGTCTAGTCCGAACTCCTCGTCGTTCGAGTTGTCAGCATTTGCAAGCGATCATGTGCCCCCCGTGTAGGGTTCCCGGCGGCCTGGCTGTGACAGCCGACCTTGTTGGGGGCAAGCCCAGGTGTTACTGCGTTTTTGACGTCGTGTCAGCATCAGGGACATTTCAAGGCAATGTCAGGGCTTGGTGTTTTGTATGTTCCCGCCTGGCTCCACAAGGCACAAGATACATTTTTTTTCAGCCCCAATCACCGGTTCTGCAATTGAAGTTTGCCGATGCTCCCAGTGACTGTATGCCGAGCTAGAAACGCTTTCGCGCCTCTTGAGACAGTCAATCCCCTTTCCATTCGGGAGGGCAAAAATATATCATGTTGGAATATGGCATTCAATGTGTCCCACACGGCCTTCTACCCCCCTCATCCACTTAGCACATGGCCTACTGATGCATGCCAATGATGTCGCAGTTTGGCGTTGATCTACCATCGCTTTATTTCTATTCTACACAACAACTTGACAACGGGAACGTCGACATCTCTGGAGACTTCGCTTTGTTTTTACCTAAAGGGAATATGACGAGCTGGGCGCCGACCAAACAAAATACGTTTGGTTCTCGAACGGCTTGCCATCACTCAGGGACTTACGGCCGACCCACATAGATCGAGGAATCCCCGAGTCTGATAGAGTTGCTGAACTGGTGGGTTAGTGACTGCTTTACCCCTGTTTAGAATCTCCCATATTAGGTTATTATTGCCCCCGAACCTAATGTGATGTCCAACCTCGATAACTGCTCTTTGACAGGGAATGATCCCATGTAGGGCAAAATGGTGAGGTGATCTCTCAAGATGTAAATGATGAATACACCTTTCACCATCCTTGCCCCCCAGATAAGACACAGCCCAGCGCAGCCGCGTTTATTATTATACAGCCTCCACATCCAAACTTCATTGTTGTTCAATAACCACGGGACGCGGCTAAAATGTCCGCAAACACCAGCCTATTCTTGTTTGTTGTGATTGGCATGATCTTTCACCTCATGTGACCGCTTTCCCATCCAAACCGCGCTTATCTAGGGTGTATCCCCTTCTCGGGCTCCAGTAGACAAGAATAGAAGTCTCGATGGTTGCTGTGACCGGCCCTGATTAGAGCCATAGGGAACTTCGAGGACTAGGAACTCGGAGCCAACGTGAGCACGAGGATGCTGGAAAAGATGCACGGCTACCTACCAAGGAGAAATGACAGCGCGGGAAAGGCTTCTTTCCATCATTCCATTTACATCCAGGGTTCGCGCGAGCTTTCGGACAAAATCCTATCGCGTGGGCTGCCATAATAGTCGTACTCGTTCTCTTGTTGGTATCCACTGACGCAGGGTGTGTTCGCTCCTACATATAATATCCGAGCCCTGTATATGTAATGAAGGGATACACGTAGTGCATTGTTTACGTTCACTCGATACAAAGGATCTACAGTATAGAAGAATTTTCCTTAAGGCCTGATGACGACACACCTCCATGACAAAATTGAATAAGACGGTTTTTTACAGGTGCAGCCAAGTATCAGGAACAAGCCCACGGGCCTGAGTATCCACCGTCCACCACGCTACGCGAAGGGCGAGGTTTTGTCCGAGGCCGAGGTGTGGTTGTCCCACCCCAATATTCCTCCCAAGGGCAGATGCTGCACGACGACGCGCTTCCCTAGGACTTCAGCCTAGTGACACCAGGGCGTAAGTGATAACCATATAAAAACTCAATTGCAATCTGGCGCCCTTTTTACTCACCTCATACATTTTGAATAAACCAGAGTTAACTTTCCGCCAGCTTGGAACGCCTGTTGCGATTGAGTACAACTGAGAAGAATGTTCGTGAAACGGTCCTTTTTTCACTTGGCGGATACGCTTGATCATGATGAAATACAAGTTCGTTGAAGGTAACTCGGGTTGCAGGGATGCAGATACAGGGATTTCAACTTGCTCTAGAGTCAAGGAAATATGAATGAAAGGTTGCTTGGAAACAAGACATGTAGAAAACCTCGTAGTTGGCCACTTCCCAGTATATATCCGATGAACGAAGAGTCGTCAAGTCCCCAGACGCCATGACTCCCTGCAGGTTCCAGTCGGTAGGTGTCCTGTAGTTTCCAACAGACTTCCATATATCGTACGAACACTCGCAGAGCTAGGTCACATTCCTCGGCTTCTAGCGGCTTGTAAAACCGTACAAGTGTCAGCGCGGTAAGGAACAGACTAAACGACGCCTCGTGTCCTGTTCCGTAGTCCATCCGTGTGAACGACCCAAAAGAAGTCAAGAGCAACGGTTTTACATGAGGTAGAGCCGCAGAGAACTCGGTTGTCAACAGGTTTCCCAGTAAATCGTCCGCTCTCTTGGAGGGAATAGTAGGAAATAATCAATCTCCACGGATACAAGACAATTGACGTGGGCGGACCTCTTCTAGACGTGCACCCCAGGTGCGAAAAGACAGGTTTCCAAAGCGCTGGGGAGTATCCAGAGGTGGAATATCATCCACCCAGCGTTCCAGAGTATCCAGGAGGCCAAGAGTCCTTATGATGGCCTGACAGATGAGAATCAGCCAGGATCCTCTGGTAAGAAAGCATCTAAGTCCGAACTTGGCTTGAAGACGACGCCCACGGAAGAGATTTTCCAACCACGCTTTCATTCAAGCGATGTAGGAAAATAGTAAAGTCTTTATAGGATTGTTTCGATTTCCAAGCTGCAACATCATCATCAGTCTTGATCTTTAGTTCTGGTAGATCATTGAAACTGGTGAGTTCCGTTATCGAAATTTCGCGTAGTGGTGGCAAGTTTGTGAGCTCCATTATATTAGACCTTCCCACCTTGAGTGTCTGACTAGCGTTTGAGCAATGAGGAAACGAAACGAGATATCAAATCAGATGATCTGAAATGAGTCATCTGATTTGTTTCAGACGAGAATGCCCCACGTGACGCACGCGATTTTGCCCTCATTTATCGGCTGTTTCAGTACCGCGACCTAGCACTGTATTCAGATGGCGCCATACGACGATTGGAATAAAATTGAAGAAGAGGAAGAGGAGGATCTCCAGGACCTTTCCGTGAGTTGCCATTTGCTTGTGCAAATTCATATCATCAACATTACTACCAGTACTTCGAGGGCAAAAGAGACGTTATACTGTTTTGTATCGACTGTTCAGAGTCGATGTTGGCGCTGCGTGAACATCCTAATGATCCGGACACCAAAACTTGTCATCTTTTTACCGCTCTGGAAACTGCAGTACAAATACAGAAGAGAAAGGTTATAGTCGGCCCTAATGACGCTGTTGGGATTCTTCTTTTCAACACAGTGAGATCTTAATATACTGGCAGACTATTGACCGGCGTGATAACACGATAGTCTGTCAAAGACTCGAAAAGCAGAAACCGTCCAATCGGAGCTCAAGAAGAACACGTTCGCGTTTCAACCAATTTGCTCCCTCAGTGCACCAACAATACAAGAATTGATAAGGGTCTTAGATGGTTCGTGTAACTCGTGTAGTTACGCACAGAAGCAAAATTACAACTTTCTTCTATAGCTGCTCGTGAGGATCCAAATGAGCTAAGAACACTATTTCCACCGTTACAAGATAAAAAGGTTCCCATGGGCGATGTGTTCACAAGCTGTAACTGGGTCATACGAGACGGGTGGGTCTTAAACAAACTGTACATGCGAGTCATCACCAATGGCGAGAAATCCAGAGCTCCCAAAACAGGCACTAAGCGTGTCTTCTTGATTACGGACGAAGATGACCCCCATGGAAATGCAAGTCAGCAACTTTTGACATCTGCAAAGACCACATTAACCGTAGGTTTCGATACATAAAATGCTCAAGCTAGTATCAAATCCGGAACTCATTTTCAGGATTTAACTCAAGCTGGCGTAACAGTGGAACCATTCTTCATCAGTACCCCTGAAAAGCCTTTTAATGCCGGGAAGTTCTACTCTGTAAGTTCTGTCTTCAAGTCACCCAAATTCAGCGATCAATTTTGGACTAGTCTGTACTGCTTTCTTCTGACCTTGAAGATAATGGAGAGGTTGATGCAGAGCTTTCGGAATCAATGTCTATTACGCGTATCGAAGACTTGTTATCCCAAATGCGTTTTCATGAAGTGCCAAAACGTGCTCATTACAGCGTTCCCATGACTCTCGCGGACGGCTTTACAATCGGGGTAAAAGGGCGAGTATAGTTAATATAGGATTATCCCCTTCGATGTGATGAAACACCATTACTAATCTTCTACACAGGTATGGTCTAGTGACCGAGCAGAAGAAGGGGACATACAAGTACTTTGTTGATCTTGGGGACAGAATGGAGGTGGCAACAGTGCGAACCACGTATATTGACGAGGTACGATTTGAGCATTGCATCCGTCTGATAATGTCGATGCATTGCTCTCTAGGCTCGCGAGGCGGAAGTTGACAAAAGTAGTATTGTATACGGATCGTCATTAGGAACAGTTCCGGAAGACGGGCAAAATGAGAACGACGACGACGAGGAAGTCGACCCAAATGTTAGGATAGTGAAATCAGGCAAAAGAGTAAGCCGTTCGGTCATTAAAACAAAGGATGACTGTTGATGATATCTTAGCCATTTTACACCGCCGAGGAGATTAGATCTTTTCGAACTCTGGGTCTTGAGCCCGGCGAGTATTACTTTGTCGGGTGCTATCGTCTCTCCTAACATTGCATAGGCATCAAACTTTTGGGTTTCAAGGATCGTGACGAACTCGCGTTTGAAGATAACATCAAACATTCACAATTCATATATCCTGACGAAATGGTGAGTGGGCACATGACCTGCAAACAAATGTTTGACGTTTCGGTCAAGGCTTATTCCGGCAGTAAACGCACGTTTAGCGCCTTGATCAAATCGATGATCAAGAAGAAAAAAATTGGTCTTGTGCTCACTTTGACGAGGAAGAATGCTGCGCCAACGTTCTGTGCCCTTCTACCTCAGGTGCCCAGCTTACAATAAACGCTCTAGTTAAATCTAACGAGGTCTTATACACGCTCCTTCCACTCTTAACCACCATAACAGGAAGAGAAAACAGACGAAGGGGGCTGGACCGATCCCATAGGTTTCCACCTTATCCCACTTCCTTTTGCAGATGATATACGTGCAGCAACAGTGTCTAAAGCTCACCGGGGTTGGTATCGTATCTGCGACTGAGCCAACCTGGTGGACTGAGCTGTCTTTCTTTTTTATACAGCCTCAGACCAGCTCAAGGACTCAGCTCGTGCCTGGATCGATAAGTTGTCTGTGAAAAACGGAGCATATCCGCCTGATTCGTATCCAAATCCTGGTGAGTCCTGTGTAAACCTATCTCCATTTACGCTTTCCACCGTTCTAATTGGCATGACCATCACTTTCGACAGCGCTTGCTTTCCATAATGCGCAACTTGAAGCCAGCGCTTTCCGGGAACAATATGATCCCGATTCATTCGAAGACCTTACAGAACCCAAAGAGGAGCTAATACATAAGGTGCGGTGTCTCCACAGTTCGACATGGTCTCCGACAGCTGATATGCTTCTTTGTTCCCGACACGACATAGCGAGCCGGAGCTTTGATGAAGGCTTGGAAGGCTGCCTTAGCAGACGACAATTCAGCTGACATCGTCGACGTAATCACCACAGGAGTAAAGCGTAAAGCGGTAAGCAGCCTCTACCTTTATGTGTCCGCTATGGGCCCGTTAACCGCGTCCGAACAGGAATTGAGCGTTGATGAAGCGGAAATCCGCAGCATGTATGAAACCGATAGCCTGGGCAAGGTAAGCCAAACTGCTTTGCTTCATCTTTCTTCCCTCGGTTAAACTGATTACGCCACTTCCTCGGTTTTTCACAGATGCGTGTTGATCAGCTGAAAGTAAGATCAGAATCTTTACATCATTTATAGTTGTATTATAATTAATGTTATCTCACCAGGAATTTTTGAGGTCAAAGGGCCAGCCCGTGTCGGGGAAAAAGTCGGAACTGGTTGAGCGAGTCGCAAACTGGCTCGATGCTCACTGAAACAAGAATACATCGATCCTCGCCTATTGGTATTGCTAGTTGGGTGAACATCTTGATCGCCGCTTCCTTCGAAGGATTTTGACTAGCTTCAAGCCTTTTTTAACCCAAGTGCTTGAGCCGGCTACATCTTCGGGACCCAACCCATCTCTTGTGACTTGTTTATATTATATCTGACAGACTTTGTATGTAATATAACGCCCTATGAGCGTTATCGATCTTATGGCTTGCTAATGATGTTATCTTCTCTTGACGTTAGCCGTCTGTGTTAACGATATCCATATTATAAAGGTCCCACACAGCGTGGTAGCCGTCTCAAATGAAATGACCCGAAAGACTCGGAGGACGGATATGAAAATGGACCGAAATTTTTCTTCTCGAGTAGACCGGAGTTTCAAAAAACGTCAAATCTATTAAGTACATGATGAATATTCTGATTTTTCTGGATGAAACTGGTCCCGGCGGGTTCGACTATTTCACTGCCCTTGTTGGCAGCTATAAAAAAAAGTAACCCCGTCAGGCAATCGCTAAGGATGCCATACCCAGTAGTAGGGACCTACGTCGACGTGTAAAAACGATATCTTGACACGCCGTGTCTTCTGGAATTCCATATTCGGAAGTTTATTATCACACCTGTCTATCAGTAACATTTATGTCGTTATTTATTACGAGAAGTGTGAGGTAAAGTTTGTTTTTTGTGTTTTTTTTTACCAGAAGGATATGTCTCTGTCATAACATATACTTATGGAAAAATCTCCTTCTTGAATGACATGATTTGAGAGGGGGGTGTGAAGTGGCACTTGTCAGACGTGATAAAGAAATGGCTAGGTCGTATGTGTGTTTGCTGATCTGCCATTTGATCATAAGAGAGAGGGCTAGAACTTTGATCAAGTAGTAATCAACCCTTCGATGATAAATAGATAAATTTTGTAGAAAAATCATTGTGACAGTCAGGCTAACATCCTGAATAGATACACAATAGACTAGTTTCGACAGGTCAACTGGTGCTAGCCTTAAATACTACTATTCATTGTACTCAATGCTGATAGGGGTCGCGATTTTGTTTTCGATATTCGACAAACATGCACACAACATGAGGGGGGATTGGCGGATGCTTCGAATGCCTCAACACCACAACCTAATTTTTTTTCCCCGTTTGTGCGCTCGCAAAACGTGGACACCGGTTGTCTGAACGGCCCTGTGATGATGTAAATTGATTTGTTCACGAGTTCACCCAAGCTGTTTGTAAGGACCTAACTGTATACCAGAAGCCTGAGCTCCAAACGAAGTGATGTCGTGTTCACGGGCATCAAAAAAGGCCAGTTGTTTATGTAACATTTCGGCCAGTCGAATGACGAAACTCCAAGGCTTGTCGTCTTGAACTCGACACATAAAGCACTGAACATTGAGGAGCTGAGGTTAAGTGGAATGCCTAGTAGGTCCAAAATAATCTAAGATTCTGAGGGCTTCTGACACAGCCCTTATCACATCGACGTGTGTACAGATATACATCCACTGAAAACTCCGGTGCCTACTGACAACATGGTCGAAAAGGCATTTATATGTTGGATCCCTTCCGGGGCCCCATGAATAGGTGAGCGTTTTCTACAATGCTCCCTCGTTCTCACGAACTGTTGAAAACAGCCTGAGCCTTGCCCGTACCTACGTTTCAAACAAGTAACCTGACGCGTACGATCATCCCAGTGGCGCGTTCCCATTCGAGAACTTGGACCTTTTTTGGCGGTCCTTTAGCGAAAATATTGTCTTACTGGTCGCTTACCCCATGCAAGCTAACCATTACCCGGGATCGTCTTCGTCTCCAACTCGGGCGGGGGCCTCCAGCTGGACTCACGACTTGGATTTATCCAGAGTGATGAGGCCGCAAACACATCCAACAACATCTTCTTCTTCGATTACTCAGCTTGGCTGGCCGTCACGAGGGGGCCTACTCGATGATCAGCTGACCTCTCATGAACTTGAAGGTTATCTTCCCTATTCCATGGTAGAGCCTGCTTCCAGCTCACAGATGGATAGCCAAAGTCAGAGCAACGGAGGTTCATCGTTATCGTCGTTGCCGTCGTCAGGTGCCACGTTGGCCTCTCGAGCCGCGAGTGGCACCCGACCATCACCGGATACTACCGCAAATGTGACTGTCGTCGTCCCCGTGAGCAGCCCCAGCCTACGCAAAATTCTTCATCCAGCCAATATAGAGATTCCTCAGAAGTCGAATATGGATTTGAGGCATGATGATTCATCTACGAACACATCTACTAACTCCCCATCGTCCCCGCGATCGTCACCTCCAGAGGCAGCCCCGGCCGAACATCTAGCGGAGTACACTTGCCCTATCTGTTTTTTCCCGCCCACGAACGCTACTTTGACGCCCTGTGGTCATATCTGTTGTGGTTCTTGTCTTTTTACGGCGGTGAAGTCGATTATGCAGCGTGGAGCACTTGTGAGGCCAGATTTGAATGTTGCGAGGTGGGTAAATATAACTCCTTTTTTCCTTTTCTTGCGCCACGGTGTTGTACTGAGATTGGCGCGTCCAAAGATGCCCGGTGTGTAGAGCGGAAATATCGGGGTGGGATGGGAAAGGTGGAGGGGTTATTGGTCTCAGGCCTCGCGCGGTTTTCAGTCTCTAGTTTTCTGGGTTCCTTCCTTCCACTCATACAAAAAAAAAGGAAAACGAACATTAGTTGTAACACGGTCGTCATCTATGCCAAAATTGAAAGACTCTTTAGTTAAAACTAGCCGCAAACGTCAACAATTCACCTCATATGGAGCTTGTTGATCATCCCTATCTACCATATCGGCATTGTTTCAGTTAGAGCCAAATCTTGAAACTTAAGACTGTGAACTCAAAGTACTTGTTGACCTAATATAACAGCTTTTAACATCACATATCAGTGGTAGAGTACATTGAGCATGATGTTTATTAAGTAAAGGAGTCTGGGGATGTAGTAGGATGTAAATGAAGTTATTTCACGTTGCCATGAATCATGCCTTTGCTGCTCCAGGCTGTCTGGCGATGGAGTTTCCTTCATAATCGGCCCAAGGAACGAATGGTGGACGAAGATGGAGTAGCTTTGACAAGATCAAATGGAGGGAAGCAAAACACAATTTGGTTAATTGGGCTTGGGGGCAATATTAGTTCCCCAAGCTGAACTTTTCAAACCAAAAAAAAGCAATGTCAAGTTGTTGCAATGTTAGATTGATTGGAGCGAGTTTTAATGATTCACAGCGCTATGAGTCTGCTTAGCCAAAACGGGCTCCTCTGGCGAAGCGGGACACTCCATGGAATGGGCTAGGATCCTGCGAAGAGAACTAGACTGGATGAGTACAGAGTCAACCAAGATAATAGGAAACCAGGACCAAAAACCTGGGGTCAAAATGACCAGAATCAGTAGGTGTGGCAATGATGATGTCCTATCACAGATTAGTAACTTACCACCGCCCTTGTTAGCATTTTGGGAGGAGGGGATCAGTATGGGTGATGATGTTTTTGGAAGACCCCCTCATCAGGTTCCCTTCCGGTAAGGTCTCATAACAAGAGCCGTGTACCTTGTGACTGATTGTTGACGACAACACGAGAGCACTTTTTTGGGCA
>JABCKK010008000.1:0-14153 GCA_018221785.1 Calocybe gangraenosa
CTGCTGGTTTGTTGACCAACTTCGCTTTAAATACGCCCGTCCCTCGCCCGATCAGACCATGTTGGCGATATAAAGTGTCGGAGATCGTCAGGACGTCATTCGTCGGCGTATTCAGTTGTAGAGTATAACCAGCGAATTGCTCCTTCAAATGCGAGTCTTTGAGCTCGTCCCGTTTCGTACTCTCCGTTCCTTGTGCCACATTAGGCTGAGGAGCGGCAATGACTGAAGGTTGAAACCGGGTTTCGATACCCCATCCTTCAATGGTGAGTAATTCGAGGCGTAGTAGCGTGAAGAGAAACGATTGGTGGTCTTGAACGAAGTTGATGGGTTCGCTCACAAAAATGGCCGACCGGTCGTAGTAAATGAACTCGATCTCATCATTGACGACAAGGGCCGAAATAGTGTATCGTCGCATTTGCCCATGGGATAGCAGTTCCAGCGCATAGCTGGCACATTGCAACATCGCTTTTTCGTGTTCTTTGCCTTCTGTGGGAGGTTCGGCCTGCTCTGAAACGGTTTTACTCTTTTTTGATCGGGTGGACGATCCCGAAGGAACTTGAGAGTCTGCAGACCGCTTGACAGATGACCTCGATGTATTACTTGCAGGCGCTAGAGTGTTTGAACCAGAGGCAGGGGTACGCGGAGCTTGAGAATCTGTAGACCGCTTGAGAGATGACCTCGATGTCTTATTTGCAGGCGCTCGAGTGCGTGAGCCAGCGGCAGGAGTACGCGTAGACAAAGACGCTGTTGCAGCATTACCTTAACGATATGGATATATATATGTTAACAACAAGCAGCGTCGCATGTCCGGCGCAACTTACCCTTCGCTTTTGCAGGTATCTGTTCAGGCTCGTCAACGGATGTAGATAACGCGGCCTGGCGATGTTTGTGTTCGAAAAAAAACAGCAGTTGCGACCACCAGAACTGCGTGATGCTCCCTATATCTTCAAGTCGTATAAAAACCGTGTCGGGCTTTCGCTCAGCTGCTGAACCACGAATAGGATACGGGTCGCTGCGGCATGCATGGAGGTTTATCGGGAATTCAAAGCTTGACCCAAGCTCTTGACGCATCTCTCCTAACGCGTAGTTTATGAAGTTGACGAACGGTTCATAGCGTTCGTTTTCTTTTTTGATTGGCTTAGCGAATTCGGCGATCAATCTCACATACTCGGAGCCATTTGCAATGGATGATAGTACTCTGTTCACCTCCACCAGGTCATAGTTGCCGAACAAGCATCGATGGAACTCCTCGAGTGGAATGGAATGGCTGTGTTTGACGTCCTCTTCTAAAAAAGGTTCGTAGTCGCGCTGCGTGTGCTTTGATGCGTAAGCTGTATGGCCACCGGATCCCTGATTGAAAGGTGTACTGTGTATAGAGATTGCGGAGGTAGAGGCAACGCGCTCAGGGGTAGTAGGGGCATCGGCTTTGGTGGTATTAGACATTACACAAACCGCAAGTGGCACAAAGGCTGGCGAGAGGTTGCATTGGACTTGTTTGGATGTGCTATCTTCGGGGAATGCCGGCGACGAAATCACTTTCGCTAGGGGGTGTGATTACCAGTGGTCACATCAACGGTCACACTCTTTATGTTCATCAACCGCTATATATCACCCATGGATCACAGGCGGCTATATGTATAATGGCAATAATGGCTTCAATAGAGCTACAAAATCCTCATGTTAAGTCTTTTGTTTCTACTCATCTATTGTATCTACTCATCTATTGTTAATACATTCTGACGTTCAGGCAAGAGGATTAGTGTACGCAGGATGCGCGGACGGCTGCGTGGAAAGTACACCCAGTTACCAATTGGTGTGGTGAGTTTGGTAACTTCCCGCGTCCCCAGCGCGCGTCTCCCAACTCTCAATACCCGTTTCCTTTTACCAGATCTTACGCTTTTCTTCTTCGAATCTTAGCCAACACGGAGATCAATTCTTTGTAGCTCTAAGACTCATTGTACACTAGGGCACTGGTCTTTGTACAAGGTCTGTCTGTCGCACAAACGTTATAACGTTCTAGATGCATCGACTGTCTCATATTTAGCATCTCCCCCAGAAAAACCACCCACCAAGTCAGCAGTGCCTTGGCACGATCCTACTACCCTCGTCACCCCTGCATCTTCGACGCGGACTATTGATTATTTACCAGCATCATCCACGTCCAATCCATTCTCTAAACATCAACCACCATCTCACCCTTCTCGAAAAAAGCGACTTTGTAAGGTTCCCTTCTACAGCCCACAATCCGTTTGCTCCTCGGCTACCAAATGATCCGCAATAATACAAAGTCCTACCTCTGCCACCTCGCAAGTCCTCTGATCTCACCTGATGGACAATTTACGACGCCGATCATTGAGAGAGGGGGGGGGCATAAGCTAAATTGGCAAGAAATGCCTGTGAGTACCGCCGGCTGCCCCAAGTGGAGGTAAGCGGTCAAAGAGCTACTAGGAAACAACTACGATAACCTTTTAGCTACCGCCTAGTGTTCCTCTGCCTCAAACTCTACGACTATGCACACAAGCACAATTAACTCGTCCGCTTGGGGCTCCTATATGCCATCCAGAACCTTCTGTTGCCACCACCGCCGCCGCCTCCGAGCTTGAAAGAAGGAATAGAGCGTTCATGGCATATTGCGTCTGTTGAATAGGGATCAAAAACAGGGGGGAAGGACACTATACAATAACGGGCATACTCAATTCCCCTTTGGCGCTCCAGCGATACCCTTACTACACGCATGTCGAATGGGCGGGGGCCAACATCTTCCGTGCTCCCCCTCGACCTGATATTCTTTCAGCAACCATGTGGTGAGCAATCTATTGAAGGGATAGGGACGAGCGGTTACCCCGAACTACGCAAAATTCATGATTGGCCCACCAGAGCTTTTTGAAAAAAAGAAAAAAAAAAACCCTCATACACGTAACGTGCTCCACCATCCGCTCAAAGCCCGCCAACTGCCCTCCCAGAAATAACTAGTGACATCGAGTTCGCTGTGCCCCCCTCCTTCCAATACATATCTATTCCGAGCCCACCATACATACCCTGCCCTTCCAAGTCGTCAGTCAGTTCATTCAAAAAGTGGCAATCAAACCCAAGTTGGAGCTATTGAGTTTCGAAACAGCGCGGTAGGCGCGGAAACACCACCTGCACCACCCACGCCCATGCCCTCATATGATGATGTCTTTTCTGACGTTCAAAACAAGCCGCTGCCAGAAAGTCTCCCTTTTCGGGCTGAACCATGGGGGTCCACTCTCGAAGGGATCAGGTGGTTGACGGGGGGTCTTTATTAAAATTATTGCCATATGATCAACCGTGTTCATTTAGAGTTTTGAGATAACGGTTCCATTGTACTGGGGCGCGAACGCGGAAGGACTTTAGAGGTGGAGGTGTTTTGAAAAAGAAGCGACGAGGTCATTTTTTTGTTTGGCGCAGCAGCGGAGCGGAACTCGGCGTGGCAATTTGGGCCCTATCGAGACTGTCTTTCATTCGGGACTTGTTCACCAGTAATGCTTAACGGTCGAGGCAACTAATCAAGGCAAAAAAAATTGTATAAGACTAGTTAGTTTGTGTCCGTGGTCAGAGAGAGAGAAAATATTGAGATTGAGAGAGTCTTGTTGTATTTAAGGTATAAGTACATGCATGGGATTGTATGAAGGAAAAGATGAGAGGGCTGAGATGATGCGAGAGTAGATAAGAAAACTGAGGTTTTTAAGTACGTGTAATAGGCTGTGTTGTTGATTTACGTGAGAGAGAGTTTTTGAGATAAAACGGTGTGATTTTTGCGAAAAAGGACAAAGTCGTGATGTGGGATCTGCAATTACAAGGTCAGCGGATAGCGACCAAAAAGTAAAAGCGAAAGAGACATACTCTAGAGTTCCAAGAAGCGAGACAATAAAAATCCAACAAAAAAGTTCTTTTTTTTTTGTTTTCAAAGAATGCCGGGGAAGAACCACCAAGGAACTTGAGTAGCGTACGTCTCCCACTCTTGCTTGAACAATTTGCGCATCTCCGCGTCTTCCGCTTGTGCCCTGCTAATACCAACACAAACAGTCCAGGCCCACCACAAAGCCCAGATGAGGGGAGCAGTTCCGGGGATACGCAGAGGACCGCAGGCGGTCATCCAAGCGCCAGCGGAGAGGTGTGAGAGTGCCAGGCCGACGATGACGAGCATCGAGCCTGTGTAAGCCGGGTGACGAACGTAGCCGTAGAAGCGGCGAGTGACGAGGGTGTGTTCTGGGAGAATGGCGAGGTCAAAGGTGAACAGCTGGCCAAGGGTGCGGAAGCAGTCAAGGCGGATATAAGTGCCGAGAGCGACTGCCACGACGCCGATGACGAAAAGCGGTGTCAGGTGGACGGGTGGGTATGTGGATGGAAGCGGGCATATGAGGGTCTGTGTTGGGATGGGTAGTGGAGAGGCAAAGGGGACGAGTGTGCAGAGGTAGAAGAGGGTCTCGAATATGGCACATGACCAAACGAGGTATTGGTGAATCTAAGCGAGTAGTTAGTTAGAAGTTAGATAAAAAGTAAGGGTTAAGTGCATTACCTTGAAGATGAGAGGAGCTATTTGTAAGATAAAGAGCTCTTCTGTGTGGTAACGACCTTTTTGTGGGGTCGGATTTGGAGGAGTGCAAGCCCAATGGTTGCAAAGAGCTTGTACGTAGATGAGAGCGACACGAGCTAAAGACATTTTTGTTGAGAGCTGCTGCTGCTGTTGGGATTTGAACTGTGTGTTGACGCATTTTTGAACGAAAACTCGGCTGGCTTTTATGGAGAAAGAGTCGACGAGGAGGCCGTGGATCTTGTAAAGTTGGATCTGAAATGGGCTGTTGATGGAATCCAGGGATCTTTCACTCCCCTTGTGGTACGCTGACACGTTTTCCCCATTCGTTTGGACATTGTTCTCATGTGGATCATCCATGGACGCCGTTCGTTCGCTTCACCCTTCTTCCTACCTACCTACCTACCCAAGCATTACTTTTACACCCCCAGCTCAGCCCATTCATCTTTTTGGGTTCCACCGCTGGCCTAGTTCGAATCAAACCGAGGAGACGAGGAAAAAGTTGGGCAAGTTGAACCGCCGGCAAGCCCCGCTTATCCGAGGTAGACACGGATCAAAGTGATCGATAGAATCGATCGGAGCCTCGGCTATAGGTCAAAGAGTCCCTTTCATCATATCCATCGACCGCATCGTCCATCTGCTAACATCATCTCAACAATCCATGGAGACACAGCAGCTGCCAACTTGGAAATCGGATTCTTGGAAAGAAAAACCAGTAGCTCAGGTATCATCTAGTAACAGCCAACCCCCATCTCAGTGCCACTTTTGATCAACAATGATAGCCCGTCTCATACCCAGACGAAGCTCATCTGGCAAAGTAATAACCCTCATCTCGTAGCTCTCTCTCTCTCTTAATGAGATTAATATAGGGTCCTATCAAAACTCAGTACACTCCCACCCCTAGTCACTCCTTCAGAGGTGTGTTAAGCTCACCCACACAGCCTGTCAATAACTCATTCGATGTGCTCCCCCCATAATAAAAAAAGATCGAACGCCTTCGTTACCAGCTCAGCCTCGTTCACCGCAACGAGGCTTTCGTCCTTCATGCCGGCGATTGCGCCGAGAGCTTCGATGCGTGTACACACGTACGCGATTACCTCTATCCATCCAATTACACAACCTTGGCCATCGTTCCATGACCCCACTTCTTACATTTTCTCTCTCCTTTTTGCTTGACTTTAAACTTATACTTTACACTTTTTTTCTTATTTATTCTTTGTGTTCCGGTCTCCTCTCCTTGATTCATTCATTCAATCCAAAACATCCGCCCTTACCCGCTCTCGTTTCAATCAATTGAAAAGACTAAATCAGCCTTCAGGAAAACATATCAGCCAAAATCGGCTTGATCCTTTCTTTTTCACTCATCCTCATTTGGGGTGCACGTCTTCCTGTCGTACGTGCCATGACGTTTCACCCTTTATTTATCCCTTATCTTATCTCCAGGTCCGAATCGGTCGCATAGCAGGCCAATATGCAAAACCACGGAGCAGCAGCTACGAGCGTATCGGTGATCGTCAAGTCCTCAGCTTTCGGTCCGTCTCCATAATTATATCTTTGTCTCACCATCACTGACCACATCCCGGTTATTCTTCTTTCTCTCTCCAAATGCTCGGTTTCCCTGGTAATAACCGTGAATAACTTTGATGTATCGATCTGCCTCAACCCTGACATTCGACCTCCTCAATGTGGCCAGAGGTGACAACGTCAATGGGTATGTTCGATCTTTCTTTTCGCTTTGCCTTTTTCATTCTCGCTCTTTTCTCTATGCCCCCGCGGCGCCACCTCACCTGCGTCATACATTGCTCTTGTCGAGACCTTTATGAAAAAGAAAAAACATTGTCACCGTTTAACGTTTAAGGGTCCTACCCCACCGGCCACCCGGCCAATTTCCATCATCATGATCACGATCATGATTGATCATTCCAATTACAACCCCCCTTCCCCCCTCCCTCATTTTACTTGACCGAACTTCATGATCTGACTCATTGTTTTTTCTCTCCCTTTTTCTTTTTGTTCTTTATTCACAGGCTCGACGTCAACGAAAGGACGCCAGACCCTGAACGACTCCTAAGGTGCGTCTTTCGTTTTTGTAGGTTTATTGTAGGGCTCGCCTCCCCGGATGCAATTCGGGCCGGGAAAGCGAGACGAGGAGTGACGCCATTTCTATTTTTCTTTTTCGCTTTTTGCTCCATGGAACGAGTTTGTATTATAATCAATTCATCCACCTAACTCTATATCCCAAACTCCTCGGTCCTACGCTTCACATACACAGTGGACTCCAAAAAAAAAACACACACACAAACTGATACCCTCGTTCATAGTGCCTACTTCCACTCCAGCGCGACCCTCAACCACGTACGTGGGCTCCTCAGCTCAGGTTTCGCGTCACTCCACCATCCTCGCGATTGGTCGCTTACGCACGTACGTTCACCTGCGCTTCGGTAAGTTTCGATCGTCAACAACGTCGGTTCTCCCCCCTTCTCCTGTTGGGTTGCCCTTTTTTGTTTGGCCCCGTTTCGTCGTTTATCTCAGTTCCGTCACTTATTACGCATTTTCTCCCCCCCCCCACCACTACCGCTTTGATGCATATACTGAAACACCCGCTCATGGGGAGGGGGCTGTACGTTCACTCCATCTCGCCATTCTAGACTCTTCACACACCCCCCCCCCCCATTGCGGGTCTATCAAAGCATCACTCCCATAATGTCAAAACCGTATCCTTATGTCTCCCTTTTCTCTCTTCTGCATCTCATTCTTCACACTCCCCCTCGATCTTCCATCAAAAAAAATCAAATAGCATCCATCCCGATCGATAATCTAAAAACCCACTCCTTCTTTCCCTTCCCTTCGCTCCATTCAAGCCCTTTCCTTCTCATCATTTACGTATCACACAAGAAGCCCCCTCCCCCCTCCTTCCGCCTCTTCCTTTGAGTCTAATTACAATACTTAACACCACATGCCCATCGCTACTTATCCGCTCCTCTCGCCCCTCGTGTCCTCCCCTCCCTCCCCCCCCCCAGTCCATCTTCCCCGAACCCCGTCTTCTCATTCTTCTGCTTCACATCCACTTTCTGCCAATTTCCTTTCCTTTACCGCGACGGGCCTCGTGTTCCCCATAATGGTCTCGTTTCCCAAACATAAACAAGTCCTGTTTCTTCCCTCTTCCAACTTGCCTTTCTCTTCTTTTTTTTTTCTCTTCCCTCTTCCTCTTTTGTTTGCTCCCCCCAACCCAAAGAATTACCCATCTCACTTATCTTTACAATGATCCAGCCGCGAATTCTCGCAGATCATAGACGCACTTGGAGATGCACTCGATTTTGCCCGTACCATTGGCGCAGACCCCGTTGCTACGTCCTATGAACGCGGAGGTCCTCGCAACGCCTTGGGAGAAGTCGATTTCTACACTAGGTGCGTTTATCCCTCATTCCCATCTCTTCACTATGGGGGAAAACTCAAGAGGCCATCGTTTTAACCCAACAACAAAAAAACAAAAAACAAAAAAAACAGCCACGAAGGTTTAATGTTGGACTACGAACAAGCTCTCACTCGCGAACTCCCCCTCCAATGGGACACCCGCCTCAACACCCCAATCCCACCAACCCCACGATCCAATCCGTCCCCAAACCTAACCAACACACGCAACCCAACCTTGAACCCACCATCCTCGTCCTCATCATCGTCGCCATCGTCCCGCCCCAATCTCTACCGCCAAAAGTCCTCTTCTTCTTCCTCTTCTTCTTCAGGTCCCACGTTCCCAACCGGTCACTATAACACCTCTGCTCACTTTTTATGGATCGGAGATCGTACTCGCCAGATCACAGGCGCCCACGTAGAGTACTTTAGGGGAATTCGAAATCCGATTGGAGTCAAAGTAGTAGCCCATCTTCGTCCTCTTCTTGTCTCTAAGACCTGTGTTCTCTGTTCTAGCCTCTATCCCCTCTGCTAATCGAGCGAGTTGGACGCTCATATGATCCTTCTCTCAACGATCAAATCTCTGACCGTTTGAGCAAACGATATCCACGTACGAAGAAGGGGATGCCAGAACTCCATCTTCTTTTCTGGTTCGTTCGCGATTCAAACGGACGCGGTTCCAGTATGGGTTCTCCCCTCCTAAATTTGGGATTTTATTTTCCAAATACTCGCGTTTCTTTTTCTTTTTCTATACACCGACTTTCTAAAGTCGCGCATCGTCAATTAGACGCTCGTGTTGCTTCCTTCGACCTCACTTCACCTCACATTTCCCATCCCCATTTTACTCTTTATTCTCGTCGAATCTGTTTTTGGAGATTTGGAGGGACATCCTTTGCGCGGAATGATCTGGTCAAAACATCTCATCGCCTGATGTGTTCAAGAAGCATTCCTTATCTCACCGCTCTTCTATCTCATCTCTGCGATTTTTGTCTTGTTTCTTCTCTTTTTTTCTTCTTCGCGTTCTTTTGGGTCCTTCGTCGCTCACCTCATTTTCGCAGTTATCAACCCAGATAGAGAACCTGGAAGAGTCACCCTCATCACACGTTATGGCGCAGAAAAGGTATGTACATCGACTCCTCTTCGTTTCTACTGCCTGTCGTCAAAAAAAGTCCACGCCTTGCTCAGTCCATATCAGTACCCCCAACCTACTTCTCACTTCCCTCGCTTCTCTTTTTGTCTCCTTGCCACACGTCGCTGAAACCGATTCACCCAGATTCAAGATCACCTCCCCAGTCACATCACGAGTGTCCAAACTTCCGGCCACCCAGTCGTCTGGGTGTGCGACCCCATGCACGGAAAGCAAGTTTTTCATTCCATTTCATCTCTGACCATCCTTTGACCAATTCATATTCAAACCTTGACACCATATAGCACCCAAACCTCTGCCTCTGGGCTCAAAACGAGGCACTTTGGAACGATCATTTCAGAGCTGACTGCGTGCCTGCGCATTCACGCAGCTCAAGGCTCTCGTCTTGGCGGTGTTTCACTCGAGTTTACGGGAGAGCTCAACGATGAAGGTTTCAGTGTAACCGAATGTATTGGAGGGAGTATGGAGCTGAGTGAGGACGAGCTGGAGTTACGGTATCAGGTATGTTGTTCAAGTGCCCCTTCTTGGATATTGACGAACGCACCAATCTGCCCTTCTAGTCGTTCTGTGATCCGAGGTTGAACTTTGAGCAGTCTCTTGGTAAAGTCCCATGCTTTTTGGTCCGGAGAATCCCTGTCGTACTAAGATAATGGAAACGTATCTAAATCGTTCTAGACGTCGCCTTTCTTATTTCGAACCACTACAAAGCTGAGCATCGAGGCGTCGATGGAGAGGGCGGTGTGTTGTACAGAGAACTCGGAGGTCGTTTTGCCACCAACGATAACGCAAAAAAGTAGGAAAATCACGAGTTCCAAGCTAAGCGGATTTACAGGGTAGAAAAAAATTAAAACACTTGTCTTTTGTCTTTTTTTTCTGGAGGATGTACAGGATATAGGAGAACAAATGTAAAATGTACAATCGATTTGGTATCTAAATTTAGGTGGTCAGCTTTTGTGACACGAACCGTGATCACATCACGCTCATGCCTATTAAATATATCAATAAGCGGTCCCGTCGACCTTCTTCACACTGAACCGGGGTCGATATTTATGGTTTAACGATCGAATGAATGGGGTCCCTCGCGTATCACCAAACGTCAGTTGGAGCTCTTCAAAACAAAAAGTCTAAAATGCTAACTGCGCTCCAAACATGGGGGCTGCCTGAGTACAACTGACAGGGTCCCTGACTCCCTTGGGACGAGGGAAAAAAAAAAAACACCGGCCGAAGTGCCGAAACAATATCAGTGTTCCCTGTCTAGGACCATGTGAGCCCCCGTGTTTACCTGTGTATATTGAGAGATGTCAATATCAAGTTACAACAAGTTGAACGCTCCGATTTCGGACAGTCAATTCCGGGGCTCTATGAAACGACATCTCCGCGGTCGTAAAGGTTGGGACCACATGTCGCGTGATGCTTGGCGAAGGCAACGCATGAGGCTCAGTTGAAGATCAAGAATGGATGACAGGAAGAAATAGCTCCAAGGATGGAGATGGATAATACAGAGCGAGGAGATAAAAAGGGGAGAGTTCGTAGTCCGTGGATATATATCCTCCTTAAGTGGCAAGCGTTGAGTGTGTTGGAAATATTCCGTGGGGTTGAACATTCTGAGTTTAGGCTAGAAAAGCGTGGCGGGTGTTAAGAGTTTCTAACTGCTATCTCAGAAGGGATAATCAGTACCTTAAAGTGTTACCGATATTTCCTGCACGAAAATCTACATAGTCCCGCTAGTATTAAGAGTGAGGCAAGAAAGCGATGCCCCTATGCACCGAACGGTAGAAGATGTGCTCTTGCATCCAAGGTGATATCAAACTGCAGCTTCGGCTATAGGTAAATCAGAGCCACGGTTCCCATCGTACTGCCCTACATACCAAATCCCAGGACTCTCAACGTCAGCCAACTGGATTTGATAAGAAAAAGGAACAAGGCACTAGACGAGGTATCAAGTTCCTGATCAAGATGCTCTAAAGATAGACAAAACACTTGAAGACGAAAGATGATGAAACAAGGGAGTGCAAGGAAATTAAATACATAAGCTAAAGGGCCTCGGTAGTACTAGTGATGTTGCAAAACTTCGCGGGCTTGATGTGTGAAGCTTGACGTCCTGCGTATACGGTCTGCTGCTGAGCTTGGGGGGAGGACAGCAACAACATGAAAAAGTATGTGTGAATATTTTCAGGCCATCTTTTGCTAGCAGCTCTCAACAGCAATCATGTCTCGCAAGCATTCTGTACGGGCATTGCGTTCTTCATTTAATTTAAAACTCGTAAACCTAGGGTGAGATAGCTAGTGTTCTATTTTTACCAGCCTTCGGCAATGGGTCAGCGCAACGGCCCGAATTGTTTGATCACTTACCTTACTACCAGCCCAACGAGAGACGCGGGCACAGCTGATTTCGTCCAATGTCGCCGCATCATCTGTCAACTTCCGATCTCGTATGTATCATGAGCACTGCTAACCGCATCTTCCGTTTCTCCAAGATCAATGACGAAAATCTTAAAAGCGCTTTTCGAGAGCGCCTTTTGTTGGTTGGATTCTCATCATGATAAGCCCTCATCACAACTCCTCGGACGCTGCTATATGACTGGTTTCCATTATTTGCATTTTGCTGATGCTAACCGATCCACCTGTGCATGTCCATGGCCATCTCTTTTCAGAGCATGAGCTATTATAACCCTGCTTTTCGGTCGGCGCTTTCCGAGCCCTCATCACACTAAGTACTTGTTGGTCTAAGGTTATAGAATCCTTACCTTCGGTCAACAAGTACAGAGGAACCAAAGAGTCATCGTGTCAGCGTCTTTAGTGAGTGCGAATACGATTCAGGCCAGATGTTAAACGCACGATGTTGGCCATGTTGAGTTTTGGGGCCGGCGCTTTTATCTTCAGTGCTCAAAACCGGTTCTCAAGTGAAGGAAAATAACTGTTTGGGTCCAGACTTATCGATCCGAAGTTCCCAAAGACTGTATTTCTATTTGTCACACACCCTTCATCTCCTTGCGTATCTAAAAGAGGCCCAACTCGGCACACTGCAATCTATCGGCTCTGCTGATACCACTGCGGCCAATGCATAGTCAAACAGAAACATCTCTAGATTATGGACGACCTCAACGCCTAGTTACCTAAGTATGGTCGATATGCTTCAGGAAGTGGTGGAACATTGCTACAGTAAGACTCGCTTTTTAGACACAAGCGGTGTTCTGTGTGAAGAAATTAGCAAATTAGCAGTCATGGAAACCACCAAGATTAAAACGGGCTCATCAACCGTCCACCCACTTTGATCTCCCGAGATTCTTTAAAGATAGCCCATCATTCTCATCTCAGTTGTCTCGTATGTTCATTCTCTCAAATCCATCGATGGAAGGTCGACGGTTACATCAACGAAACTGCTTAGTGGTGAGCATTCTGTGCACTATCTATATCTGGGCAGCACCTCATTAGCATACAACTGATGCCGGCCCTACCAACACCATTGCTGCAGTATGCCAGATCAGCTCGGAGCGTTTCTTAGAACATCGCCGCCTACCAACTGAATGGATGGGTTGAACACAAAGACTTTCATTTACATTCTGTGTGCGTACTCTTCCATTTCAAGTGCCTCCATACAGCAACAATTTATTCAGGGGGAACATCTGGATCTTTTCGGCGTCCTTCCCATGAACTCAGCATTGTTCTGAATCTGCCGTTCCGCGTGATCACTACACAGCACGGTGCAATGGTAAGATCCTGATGTCGGAGATGATGACAGGCTGAAGAAGTCAGGTATGCTCAATCTGCTCGTACAAATCAGCCCGTTATTGGGCTTTTCCATTACTCACTGGGTAAATTTGAGGATTTGGTGAGTAGCTCCAATTATGCAAGTTACTTGACCTTGATGCAGAGGGTAAGGAGGATGTACATGTTCCGGGGGATGAGGGGTAATATATGATAGCTAGGTGCTGCAGTGATTTACGCTTCAAGCTTCAAGTCGCTGCCGCACCCATGTACTCTCGTATGTAAGTACTCTACGGACATGACTTGCTTACTTAATTGTTCAAGTCGTGATCAAATCACGAGCGTCGATGTCTAGTTCTTGGTTTCATCAAACATCAAACATTTTTGGATGGAATCTTTTAGTTCTTTTTTGTTTGTTTGAAACCCTCATGAGCTGTGCGATGATTGATTCTATTGATTTGCTATATTACATCCACCCGTGTGGTAGTTTGACTACCTGGCGGACATGATCTCGAAATCGCGCAAGCTCCTGCGGATTCTCTGGTATGTCTGCTCTCTCCCTGTCCATTCTCTATACTTCATGTAGCGGCCAATCCTGACTTTCAGGCTGGTAATCTTATTATACCCGGGGCTCTCGAATCCCCTCAAGCTGTCGTTAGAAAAGTACCTTGCTGACCCCATTATCGGCCGCGTGTTTCGTGTTCCAATGGATGTCGAAAGTGGAGATCCAACAATGGTTGACTTGTATATTGTCGATGCAATGTCAGGTAACCGTACGACTTTATACGGCGGGTTACCAGTGCACCACCTGTTTTCCTTTGTCGAACCATCGAACCTTCCGGCTGGGTGAGTACAAAGCTGTTGTGGCTTTGCAACTCTCACTCACAGGAGTGTGTTGGGAGTCAATATCTTGTTAGGGCCATGCAGATTGAGTCAGAGTCTATATTACTCTTTATCTATACACGAACTCACTTGGCACTATAAAGTGATACATTCTTGGCGGACTCGCCCCAATTTGCAGTTAATGCATCCGGGTTGGCTGGCAGATCCTTGTACGCCCTGTCTCTTTCCATCCCGGCTTCGTCCTCTGAACAGACCTCTGTTACACTCTAGCCCCACGTAGGTCCTACTCTGTCCGTCCATATTTTGTGGTGTGACCTGAGTGTCTGTTTCCACTTTAGCCCCTTGTAAGCGCCATGTCTCTCCACGGCTTTTTTGTCGGCTGACCGGACCTCTCTTACACTCTAGCCCGTAAGTACTATGTTTCTTTATCCCTATCTTGTGATCTAACCAGAGCCTCCCTTACACTCTAGCATCTTGTAAGCACTATCC
>JABCKK010008001.1:0-10186 GCA_018221785.1 Calocybe gangraenosa
GGTGGGCATCGCTGTGTATACTTTCGTTGCCAACAATTAAAGACATTGTTCGTCGGTTTGTGAATGGAGTAACGGTTTTCCGACTCTTCTTCGCTCTGCGTCGACGGGCACATAAGGGGAAGATGACGCAAAAGATAAAAACCACGACGGTGGTCCCGACAGAGACGCCTGCGGCTGCAACCTTCGTTAGGCCTCCTGGACTTTGAGTTGGCGTCTGTGTTGGGGATGTTGTCGTTATCTGTGACAGAGTTTCTACTGCGCCGGTTGAGGCCAGGACTGTATCAGGTACGGCCAAGGAATGGTAACTATTTATTTCCGTAGCCACGGAAAGCGCTGTTGACGCGGCTATAGACAAAGTTGTAGATGCTGATTGCGTAACTGACGGCATCGGAGAGCTTGGCGATTGGTTTGAAGGCGAAGGAACAGGTTGTGTGGGAGAAGCTGGTTGCTTGGTTTGGGGGGTCTGCTGCGAAGGCGATGGTGTACCAGCAGCGTCTTGCTCAGGTACTTGCAAATTCATGATTTGAAAATAATCAAGCCAGATCCAATTCCCACTAGAGCCTCTCCACGTGATAACAAGGGTATGTTCTTCGGAGGTGTCCAGCTGGGGTGATCGATAGAACAACTGCCTATACATATAGTTTGATAGATTTGTCCCATCAAAAGCGGTGGCAGTCGATCCATCTATACTATAGGTGGCTATGTTTGTGCCGCCAGAGCTAGGTGGCATACTGCCATAAACAGAGATGGATGATCCTGATCAGTAAAATATAACAAAGTCGATTAGCTTCCGAGCAACGCTGCTGCACTGTCATTGATTCACCTCTAAATGTAACTATCGCCTGCGCGTTGATCGCATTAGTCCCATGTGTGGTGACATTGTATTCGTCCGCGAGTCCTTGTTGTGTCCAGCCACCGGTGTAACGTATAGACGGATCTGTGTCGTCGATGGTGGTAGTAACCGTCTGCATGTAATTTTGGTTGAAGGAATGTGAGTGAACTCGTCGCGAGAAACGACAAGTACTATTAGTGGGAGCCGAGGGGACTGGACGCGCAAGGCAGATGCCAAAGAAAACTGGGGGAGGAGCGTACAAGTAGTGCCGGAACCTGTACTTGGGAAATGGAAGCTATAAAAGCTTGTATATAATTCCGGTACATCCTGATAGGGGGCTGGTCCTAAGTGCCTTTGTCTCCCCCATCATGAAAGACAGTACTAATCGTGAAAGACAGCATGATTCTGCAACTGTGGCATCATTTGATTTTTTTTAGTGGCCTCATTCATCATTTCAACAGCACTCACACGCACGCCGTTTCATTTACCCAAACATCTACTATTATTTTATACTCGTTTATTGGAAAGCCACTATAGAGAACTAGCAAGGGGAGAAGCAAACAATCAAAGGATGACGAATTGACTACAAAAGGTAACGAGTTCAATTGTTTGGTGTTGTGGCAGGCTCCCCCAAGTTGGTACATACCATGAGGAAAAAAAGATTGCAAGTGGAGACAGCAGCGTGATTGATCAGGAACAAGCCTGGATCAAAGGAAGGAATTGGTGTATTGATTTGCAGGTTGTATGTTAATATGAATAGAAAAAAGCGAGCGGGGACCGAGATGGACAGTTTTTCCTCCCGAGAAGGAAGGACTACGGCGCATTACCCTGTTTCATCAGAAATGATGCTCCCAATACTCAGCGGACTCTTCTTTCCTTTCTCCTGCTTCTCTCCCTCCCTCCCTCTCCCATCTCTCCTCTCATCTATCATTCCCGAGGTCGCCACTTGAGCACCTCGATACGAATCCTTACTGCCATAACAGGATACCAGGTATAGTAGGTGACATCCCTCCAGGTGCGCTTACACTACCCATACCCTCTCCTCTGAGATGTATACGGTCCCTAGGGCTCCCAACTGCACCTGCAATAGGACTGGCACCGTGGACCATCGTGTCCTCCTTGTGAGGTGTTACCACCATATGCGTCCCAACCCCGGCCTCTTCCTCGACCTTCACAACAGATGCCTATACAGCATTATCATTCGCAACGACAACAACAACAACGTGAATGTTTACATTCCGCCATCTCCACATTGATCTGTATGATGCCATCGATGATAGTCCAATGTATTCCCTCTTCTTTTCCTTCCCCTTTTCTACGGCCTGTCCTTCAATCTTGAGCTCGCTGCATTGGTCGACCCAGCAGATCACTGGATGAGCTCATAGCCCTCTCGTACGCCGGTAGTTGCTCTGTATGCGCATTGCTACGGCTGTACCTATCATGTTGTTGTCCTACCCTATCATGATTGGCGAAATTGTTTGCTATTTTCTCTTCAGACCGTCCACCACGAACGACATATCCGGCATCCAGGGAACCGTGCCCATTAGCCGCCATTAGCGATGTTGAAGTAGGGCTCATGAGGTAGGAATCGGTGTGTATACTTCGGTCAGCATAAATCGAAGACATGGTTCGTCGGTTTGGGAATGGAGTCACGGATTTCCGATTCTTCTTCGCTCTGCGTCGACGGGTCCAAAAGGGGAAAATGACGCAAAAGATAACAATCACGACGGTGGTTCCGACAGAGATGCCTGCGGCTGCACCCTTGGTTAGGCCTCCTGGACTTTGAGTTGGTGTCTGTGTTGGGATCGTTGTCGTTATCTGTGACGGGTTTTCTGCTGCGCCGGTCGAGACCAGGGCTGTATCAGGTATGGCCAAGGACTGGTAGCTATTTATTTCCGTAGCAACAGAAAGCGCTGTTGACGCTGTTGAAAAGGCTGTAGGCAGAGTTGTAGACGGTGCTTGCGTAAATGAAGGTAGCGGAGAGTTTGACGATTGGTGTGGAGGCGGAGGAACAGGTTGTGTGGGAGAAGCTGGTGGCTTGGTTTGGGAAGTCTGCTGTGAAGACGATGATGCACCAGCAACGTCTTGCTCGGGTGCTTGCGAGTTCACGATTTGAAAATAATCAAGCCAAAATGTATTCCCAACAGAGCCCCTCCACGTGATAACAAGGGTATGTTCTTGAGAGGTGTCCAACGGGGGTGAGCGATAGAACAACTGCCCATAAATAACGCTTGATGGATTTGTCCCATCGACAGCGGTGGCAGTCGATCCATCTATACTGTAGGTGGCCGTGGTTGTGCCGCCAGAGCTAGGTGGAATAGTGCCATAAACAAAAATGGATGATCCTGATCAGTAAAATATAATATAACAAAATCGATTAGCTTCCCAGCACCACTGCTGCACCTATTATTGACTCACCTCTAAATTTAACTATTGCCTGCGAATTGATTGTGCCAGTCCCATGTGTGGTGACATTGTATTCGTTCGTGTTTCCTTGTGGGCTCCAGGTGCCAGTGTAACGTATAGATGGATCGGTGTCGTCGATAGTAGTAACAGTCTGCATGTATTATTGCCTAAATGAAAGTGATTGAAACTCGTCACGAGAAGCGACGAGTACTATTAGCTGGGGCTGAGGGGACTAGATGCGCAAAGTAGATGCCAAAGAAAACTTGGGGAAGAGCGTACAAGTAGTGCCGGAACCTGGGCTCTAGAATGGAAGCAGCTCGCATACTCTATAGAGACTTGTATATATTGTCAGTACATCCTGATAGGGGTCTGATTTGGTCTTGCCCATCATGAAAGACAGTATGATTCCGCGCCTGCGGCATCATTGAATTTCCTTTGTTGCCTGAAAAGCTTTGCATTCATCATTTTAACAGCACTCACACGCACGTCGTTTCATTGACACAAACATCTATCCGCGTATGTTGGAAAACCAAAACAACAGAGAACTTATCAGTATAAGCAAGGGAAGAAGCAAATAAGCAAAGCGTGACGAAATTGAGTAAACAGGAGTTCATTTGTTTGGTTCCCCAAGTTCGGGGTTAGTTGGTACATACAATGAGTAGAAAAAAAAAAGGATTGCAAGTGAGGACAGCAGCGTGATTGATAAGGAACAAGCGAGAATCAAAGAAAGGAATTGTTGTAGGTTGCTTTGCAGGTTGTATGTTAATAAGGGAAAGAAAAAAAAAAGCGAGCGGAACCTAGATGGACATCTGTTCCTCCCGTGATAGAAGGAGTACGGCGCAACTATCCCGTTTCATCAGAAATGATGCTCCCGATACTCAGTGGATTCTTTTTTCCTTTCTCCCGCTTCTCTCTCTCCCTGCCTCTCTCCCCCCTCTCTCGCTCGCGCTCTCTATCACGCTCCACCTCCCTATCTTTCATCGCCTCCCTCTCCCTCTCCCTCTCTCTCCCAACACTCTCCTCCCTCCCTCTCCGGTAATCTCTTTCCCCCCTCTCCCTCTCCCTCTCCCTCCCCTCCCTCTCCCAGTCGTCTCTCCTCTCATCTCTCATTCCAGAAGTCGCCACCTGAGCACCTCGATACGAATCTTTACTGCCGCTCCTAATCTGAATAACAGGATACCCAGGTATAGTAGGTGACACCCCTCCAGGTGCGCTGACACTACCCATACCCTCTCCTCTGAGAGGCGCGAGCTGTATACGGTCCCCAGGGCTCCCGACTGCACCTACGATAGGACTGGCACCGTGTCCACCGTGACCTCCTTGTGGGTTGCTACCACCATACGCGTCCCAACCCCCACTGTTACCACCTTGCTGTCCCCCCGGAACGCCCGCGTTAACATTGACACTGAAACCAGGACCCGCCGGGGCTGTTGAAGGAGCCCCCCACGCGTCACTAGGCGGCGGAACAGCATATCCAGTGTTATAAGCCCCATACGCCGGCATATGGGCGTAATGTCTTTGCTGCTGTTGAGGCTGAGGTTGCATATGCTGCTGTTGCGGCTGCTGGTGTTGTTGTTGTTGCTGCTGCTGCTGCTGCGAATGATAATGCTGCATACCATGCATAGGCATCTGTTGTGAAGGCGGAGGAAGAGGCGGTGGTTGCTGGTACATCTGTTGTTGAGGTGGATGATGATGGTGTTGAGGCGGTGGTGGGTGGTGTCCGTGAGGAGGGGCATAATAAGGTCCGGGCACGTAGCCGCCCCTAGGGGGAGAAGACCCTCGTGGCGGATAACCCCCCGCTGCTCCTGCTGCGCCAGTCGCGTATTCGGGATAAGTAGCAGCTGCGGCGGTTCCCGCTGGAGGCGAAACCGATGCTGTCCCTGCGCCCGGGGCAGGCGTAGGCGTCGTTCCTGTGCGGCCAGCTGCACCATTACCCACAGGTGCATTCGTCGTAGGCGTAGGCGTAGGTGTCCCACTCTCTCCGCCGCCTCCTGCACTAACTGTTGTTGGTCCCACAGGCGCACCGGCCCCCGGTGTCGTAACTGGAGCATAAGTAGGCACACCCTGATGTTGCTGAGGGTCATAATACGTAGGGTACTGATGATGTGGAGGAGGAGGATACATTCCCCCCGGCCCAGGAGCTGGAGGGTAATCATACCTGGGGGGAGGAGGCGGCAGATGAGGATGATGATGCATATGTTGTTGCTGCTGTGACATTGGATGTTGCATCCCCATCTGCATCTGCATATGGGGTGGCGGAGGAGGGGGGATCGGCTGGGCGTAGTGCGGGTGTACCTGTTGTTGTTGCTGTGGCATATGATGAGGGGGTGGTGGAGGTGGAGGGTGCTGATGCTGATGCGGAAGCGGAGGAGGTGGCATGGAATACTGGTACGAATCGTAGACATGCTGTTGAGGAGGCGGCGGTTGCTGTTGCTGTGCTGTTGGTTGTGGCTGCCATGCCTGATGACTTGGAGCATAGGGCGAGTAATGATGAGGGGGAGGGGGAGGTGCCGGTCCAGGAGCCATGTGCATAGGCATTTGAGATCCAGGCGTCAACGGCTGTGGCTGAACTTGAGGTTGGTGTTGCATTTGAGGTTGGGGTTGTTGTCCTTGGTACGCATATTGTTGTTGCTGGTGATCGTAGGTTTGATATACCGCCTGCTGAGGTTGTTGAGGTTGTTGTTGTTGCTGTTGTCGTCCGTCGTACATTCCAATCGCGACGCTACCCATCATCTCCTGCCCAGGAGGTGGAGGGGGCGGAATCACTTGCTGTCCTTGTCCTTGTCCTTGACCCAGCGCGTGAGCTAATGTAACTTGTTGATTCTGTATTTGACCCTGTGCCTGCACAGGTGGTGGAATTGCAGGTCCCAAAGTTGGGTCCAATGATGCAAGGGGTGGCCAAGGATGCTGTTGAGGTACAGGTATAGGTTGTGTATTAGGTGGACCTAGTGGAATACCTACGCCAATCCCCACATTTGCCGCTCCAGCTCCAGCTCCAGCTCCAGCAATGGGAGGAGGGTAGCCCGAATTAGGCGTAGAGCCCGAGGCAGACGCAGAAAGGCCATCATCGGTGCGACTGCGCTTAACGGCTTTTCGACCATTAGACGCCGACGACGTTGCGTCAGGTCCAGGAGAGGTATCACGATCACGATCACGATCCCGGTCTCTATCTCTCTCGCGCTCCCTATCTCTGTCCCTCTCACGATCATATCTTTTCTCCTTCTCCTTCTCTTTCCCCCTGGAAGTTCGACTGCGAGCTGGCTTTACTCTTCCCCCGCCCATATTGTCGTCGTCGTCATCATCCTCATCTTCATCCATACCATCGTCATCGTCCTTATCTCTTCCACGATCCCTGTCCCTCTCTTTTTCTCTCTCCCTGTCTCTCTCCCGATCACGTATCCTGTCATTGTCACGTGGTGGCTGCTGATCACCACCAAATCCGGCCCCAGCTGCGCTTGTACTAGTGTAAGGCGGAAGCACTGGGCGCTCCAGTGCCTGAAGAGGCCGCTTGCGCACCCGAATATCCTTTCGGATGCGAATTTTGATTCCTTGGTCCGCGAGAGAACAGGAAAGCGGTGTGGATTCCTCCATACCCGGGAACTTTTTAGCGGTATAGACATAGAACGGTGCCGAGTATATAGATTTACAATGACGAACATTGTTACTGAGCGGATAAATGTGTGTGAATGAATGATATATTTGGAAACAGAGCTGGGGAGAAACTCACCCGACAACCTCAAACAAGCTAAGCTTGAGTCGGTAGCTCCCTTCGGTACGAACACTTAGATCCGGGAAAACAAAGAAACCGGCGTCTATAGATATGGCGAATCAACACCAGGTACTCGGAAAAAAAAAGGAAGAATCAGATGCGCAGGAAAGGTGGCCATAACCAAATATAATTCACGTGGAGGATAGACATGTGGAAGGAAGCGGAAAGAGGGCGAAGAAACAAGTTGGGATTGATACTGCAGAGAAACTTACCCTCGTTGCCGTTTTGTGGGTCTTTGAGATGATATAAAGATGACACCACCGAACCTGTGGTACATCGCGTACGCCCGTCCTGAAATTAGATGTTCAGTTATTAGGTCCGTGATATGCCAAAACATGAACGGTAACAGATAGCCGGCAATGACGAACACAAGGAAAGACTAGCAAACCAGGTTATTGGGCATGAAGGCAGAGGGACATACCTTCAACCAATGAAGTTCCTTGTCATCGTCCGGTTTAGCCAGACTTGCAAACATGAAATAATAAGGGTTTTGGAGGAAAGACTGTGCATAACCAGCAAGGTCAGAGGGAGGTTCGTCATCCCTGTCGCGTGGTGGGGGCGAGCGATTACGATGCGACGTTGGAGATGTTGATGGTGCTTCATATTGCCTAGTAAGGGTAAACGGTAAGAACCAAGCGTCAGGGTACATACGACATGAGTGGCGAGAAGAAAAAAGAAGATATGACTGAAGTTATAAAGGGGAGGTAGACATACCTATCCCTGTCTTTGTCCTTGTCTCTATCGCGATCGCGTCCCGGAGTGCCAGGACTAGCTGTTCGCTCGTCGCTCATGTCGCTATCTCTTCTTCTTCTACCAGGAGGTGGCGTTGATGCATTTCTTGAGGGATCATCAGCTCTATTGGAAGCTGCTACTGGGTCCACGACACGAAGTTGCACGATGGGTGGAGGGTCGATAGGGCGGCGGTCGGCTTTTCCACCAACACCACACATACGGGCCTGTTTTGGCTCTTGACGTACGGTGAGATGGTACTCTCTGCGGAAGACTGCTGTTAGCATAGAGGTCGAGGTGTAGGAGTGATTGGGTGGAAGAGATGGGAGAAGAGACGGGCAAAGAGGGAGTATATGAATAAGGATGGTGGGGGGGAGGGGTGAAGTTGGGACCCGACGCCGTGGAATCGGTGCGATGGTGGGGAAAACTCACAGTCTGTCGCGTTGCAAAGCATAAGAGTTATTTGGTGGAGGTAAGTTTGAGGGCCCAGCTGTCGTTGAGGGCGTTGCCATCGATGAAGACGATGGGGACGAGGGGGGGAGGGATAAGGTGGTGGTCGATGTTCAAGTCAGTCAGCACGCTAGGCCAAAGGGCATTGACCCCAGTTGCTGGGACATTCCCACGCTGACGAACCCAATCTCCTGGGTTAGCCCCATCGATATTCCCAGCTCATGTCATTCCTTGGCCTTCCTGGTACATGGTCCAGGTCTGATGGGGCTAATCGAGATGCTTCGGCAATGCCCTGCATAGCGTGCAGCCTTATGAAAGGGCGACTCCATAAAGTTAACCACAGAGCACCCCCAAAAGCTAATCTACAGTTCCCAGCTACCAACACCGCAAATCTCCACACGCCCACGCCAGGATTCTTGCTCGGACCTATTCAATAATGACAACACATAATGAGCTACAGCGGAACCGGCAAACCCCTCTCGGCACCTGCAAGGAAGAGCCCATGAGGAATACATGCACAATGACCCCCCCACCGCTGTCTAACAAGGTTGGGACCACCTACTAGGGTTATCATTGGCACCGTCAAAGCTAGATGCATGCCGAGCTCGAAGCCGAATCTCACTTACCACACACGTTCTCATCGATATCTCACCAGTATTTTTAGTTCTCAACTACTCGTTACATTTATATCCTCCGAGAAAAGGAACCAAGAAGACGAGTCCTCCACTAACACTACCAATCAGGAGATAAATTTCACATTCACGAGACAAAACGGCCGTCAGTCGGGACTCCTGTTCCAAAATCAATTTCCCTCCCAGCATTCCTTACCGAAAATTCCCGAAAATCTCCACTCCACAGTGCTTCTGAATTTCTAGAGCATGGATTTTTTTTCACCCGTTTATACGTGTCAGTTTATAGCCCAAGTCGCGTGTAACACCTGCTATCCATCCTCGATTTAAGCAACATAAAACGAAAACAAGACTTGCTCGCTAAATCTGGAACTCGAGGTCCCCCCCAAGACCAAACTATACTTACTTTAGCTCTGACCGCATCTGGCTGCTGACAAGCTTTCCGACTTCTCTTGTTCTACTCCCCCCCCAGATAAGCGATCAGGTGAGAGAGAGACCAGACAAACGCACTGCTCCGTATCAACCCTTTTCTCGTGTTCTCACTCCATAAGAGCTAATTACATACCCTATAGGGTGCAAATGAACTCAAGCCCGATCCATTCATACAGTATGTAACATGAATTCCAACAAACATCCCTCATTCCTTGATCTGGACATGTTTTCTCGGTGCTGTCCTAAGGAGCGTGAGCGTGTATGAACGAGGCTAAATTTATGTGAGAAACAGGGAAAAAATAATCTTGCCAACAGGCTCATACCCTCGAAAATCATACGGGACTTCAAGACCATATCGAACCACCCAATGTGAACGGCGAAAACTATTACACAAGGATCTTCCCTCGACAGCGCCAACAGCTACTCTCCATCATCCATGGATCACTTTCCTCGCTCAACAAACTTGCAATACAAATAACTCGATCTATTCAGGCGTTTCATCCCAACAAGAAGACAGCGGCACCAGTATACCAGATATAACCCACTTCACACATAGCTAATTATTCTAGCTTTTCGTGGGGTTGACGATAGCGATAACCAGGTCCAAGGCTCCGGTGCCCTGGGTTGCGCACCCGTCTACGTTCGCACAGGGGCAAACCGTAAAACCTGGGCAGAATCGAACAAGATATTTAAACAATCAAGCATAAAAAATTCGCTTGAGGATGCCAAGATATCGCACCCAAGTTGACTGACAGATAAGGAACAAGCGAACTCCTTCGTCTGGGATGAAAGTTGCGCAGCCTATGTATCATGTCCACAGCCGGGAATGCATTTGTATCGCTCATCTCTTCATTGATCACGAGCGAATGAAGATGGTGTTAGTTTTTTATAACAATAATAATAATAACAATAAGGAAACTCCCGCGGACTCAGGGTGGG
>JABCKK010008001.1:15973-28565 GCA_018221785.1 Calocybe gangraenosa
TAGGCAATGACGGAGGAGCAGAAGTCGGAAGAGGGGAAGCGTATGTTTTCGATCTTTGCAGCTCGGATGTTCGAGCAGCGCGTGCTACAGGCATACCGGGAGAAGGTCGCCCAGGAGCGGCAGCTCCAGCTATTACGTGAGCTTGAAGACGAGGACAAATTGAGCAAAGAGCGCGAAGCAAAGAAGCAAACGCAGAACCAGAAGAAGAAGGACAAGCGGAGGTATGTGTATGCTCGACACGCGCACTCGCCTCTCCCATCTATTCTTTTGTCGTCCTCAGCAGCTATATGAGCGCTAAATAACTATATTCAATCAGGCAACAAAAACTCGCAAAGGACGAGGAGCGTGCAGCGAGGGCAGCAGAAAGGGCAGCAGAGGAGGCAGCTCAAAAAGCACGGCAGGCATCCTTGGAAGAGGAATCTCGGAAGAAACGTGAAGAGGAACGCGCACGGAAGGACGCAGCAAGGAAGGCAGCTGATGAGGAGCGTGCACGGAAGGAAGAAGAGAAGCGGAAGCGGCTACAAGAAGAGAAAGAGCGCGAGGCTGAGCGCGAACGCAAGAAGCGTGAAAAGGAAGACAGGCTAAAAGCAGAGAGGCGAGAGAGGGAAGAGAAAGAGAAGCGGCTGAGAGAGGAGAAGGAGGCACGGCTTGCTAAGGAAAGGGAAGAGAAGGCTGAACGGGAGCGCGTGGAGAAAGAGAAAGCAGACAAAGCACGCCAAGAGAAGCTTGAAAAGGAACAGGCTGAGAAGGCCGAACGCGACAGGGAGAGAGAACGAAGGCTTGCGAAAGAAAGAGAAGAGAAAGCGGAAAAAGAGGCACGCGACCGGCTTATACAGCAGCGCACCCCTGCTTCTCCGTCAGCTGCGGGCCCAAGTAACAAGGCTGCGGCGGGTCGTAGCGGGCCTAGGAACAATGCAGTCGCCTCGAGCTCTTCTTCCTCGAGCAACCCGCGCGCTGTCCCTGGAGTCAATGTCAATGTTAATGGCACGACTCCCAAGAAGATTCTCAACAAAATCTCTCCCATTTCTCCTTCCGCATCCACCCCTATGCTAGGTCAAGCTTCTCGCCCACAACACCAACAACCTTCCCGTGGTAGCTCAATGGGTTCTCAACCTCAAACACCTATCACCCCTTTAATTCCTAATCTCGTCCCATCACACGGCCAGCCACAAATTTTGTACCAAGGGTCTCCGGGCATGATGCCTTCCCCTATCTCGCCTCGTGTTCAACAAGGCTTCACGCCCTTGGGGTATGCTTATGGTAGTCCTAGCCTACAACAACAACAACACCCCAGCCAGTCAAGTTTGGCACCATCTGCCCTTTCACGAAACTTTGCCGGTTCTGGAGGTCCACCTTTTGAGCCTCCCTTTGCTGTTCGTGGTCCCCCCGTCTCGCCCATCGGCCCACCCCCCAAAGGTAAACCCCCGACTCCCCTTGCTAGTTCTCCCTCTGCCCCCTCTATCCTCTCGCTCGCTCCAGGTCAGGGCCGTCGTGGCTCCGTTCTGGCAGGTGATCCTGGTCCAATCGGACCTCCCATTAGCCGTCCCATCATAGCACCCATCGCACGGCCTAGTATCTCTGGGGCTTCTAACAACAACGGTGAAGGAAGCTCTAGTTCCAGCTCTCCTGTTCGCTCTCCCAGTCCCAAAGGCACTCTTGGCTCCTCGGCACTTCTCGAGGCTGGTGACGAAGTCGTCCTTGTGCCTCCAGGAAGAAGGGGCGGAGCTGTGTCTATGCCTATCGGGGTTGGTGTCGCAGTTGGATCAGGGACTATTGGTGGAGGATGGGGACCTGCGAGCCCGAGAACCACGGTTGGAGAAAGAACGCCTTGGGGTGCACCTGGCGCTCCTCCTGGTTTCGGTGGCCCACGTCCAATAGGACCCCCCCAGTCCGCTGGTCCAGCTAATAACCAACATCATCCACAGCATCCCATTGGATCTTTGTGGGGCGGTGCGGGACCGGGATCTACAAGTCACGAATGGCATTCTCCTGCAGTCAATTATTTTCCTTCCACCTCGGCTCAGTTCGCGGGTGCCAATACTGCGTCCCCACCTTCTAATACAGGAAATTGATCTCCCGCTAGGTTTTAGTTGCAGATAGGCCCTGGTCTATCACTATCCTCGTTCCACGTCGTTGACATATGCATTGAACCTCTCTTCCAAACGTTTTATTTTCTGCACCTACTCGTATCCAAATCCACCCTCTGCACTGAGGCAGTTTAACATCCCTCATTTTGTTTGTCCTCTCCATCTCCATCCCAAAGCTCTTTATTCATACACTTTGCTTGTCTTGATGCAACTGCTTAACCACTCATACATAACAACCAACTCATATCTTTTATGGAAGATCGATCGCATGCACAATACAAAAAAATGCTTTAACTTGAACTTGATCTTTGACAATACGCAAGCCATCCTCCTCACGACAGTCATGTATGATAACATAAACGTCAATGTAATTAGATACATTGCAAGTTCCGGAAAGAACATATCATTTTTGCCCTAACGCGATTGGGGAAAGGCCCATCGCGCTTATACATCATGCGTCATGTTATAACTCGGACTGATGACAAGCGTTATCTGATAAACGCGCTATCATCATAAGAGTTTTTTTTAAAAAAGTTTCACACCTGTTACCCGGATTTTACCCAGAGTAAAACGAACAATATTTTAAAAGTGAGATCGATCAACGAAGAACCACCTATTTGCACACATGAGTACACCATCTGACTCGATGGTGAGATTGAAGAGGATCTAAGGCAGTGCAGATAGTTACTAATAGACGTGTCAATGATGTGAGTTCCCGATCATAGCTGTAATACATAATGGTTTTCGATGCTGTGATAAGCGCTATGTAGAGCTGTCGCAACGGAAGTCACAACAGAGGAAAACATCTGAGGAGTACCCAAAGACTTTGTATATCTTGGATGGCGGACGTCTGCACGACTTGTAAGGTCTGATATCAGGGTTATAAGGGGATGGTGTATAATGGTCACCCAGGATACAACATATCTATCCACTATCCATGTACAAAATCGAAACAAGAAAAGAGCAACGGCGGGTGTAAACCTACAAAGATAGTTACGAAAGAGGAAAAAAGATGTGTTCATTGATTCAAGAAATATATGGAAAGCAGTTTTGATCAAGAAAAAGAAAGCAAAAGGGGGAAAGGATCCGATAATATGTCATTATGCCGTGAGCTTTGGTATGACTTTCACCATCTGGTCAATGTTAATGAACTGTACCCAGCTGTTTAGCTGGTCTGGGTTCTCGTAGAAGATGAAGCGCGAGTCGTTGGTACCTCGGAAAAAGGCGACTGCACATTCGTATTGTTCGTTGACAATCTGGTCTCGTCGGGCGACGCCTAGTGTAGTCCTCCAAATTCGGAACTCCCAGCCCGTGAGTGGGTAACCATCTCCCATAGCTGTGCGTTCCGGGACGTTGAACTCGAGCCTCGAGTAATCGAAGCCGATAGGATGTCCGATTGCCTTGATGTAGGATTGTTTAAGCGCAAGGAGTATGCTCAGCCGACGAAGTATTGTTTCGTCGTTTTGGTCTTGTGATATATTAGATATCTCTAGTTGAGTTAACTAGGTGAATTTTTGGTATGACGCATAGTCAATTAACTTTCAAGGGGTCGAGTAAAAAATTGAGATCGGGCTCACTTTGTGTGATTGAGAGTCCACGTATGCTGCCACCGTGACCCCGCGAGGCTCTACCTGCACTTGCTTTGTTCCGATCCCGATGTTGACTACCCGATGTTTACTGCCTTGGACCATGATCATGGAACAGAGTGACCCCTCATAGCCCGAGTGATAGCCAATCATCGACTGCATGAATCGCTCTGGCGACATGCCATCCTGAGCCTATTCCGATATAAGAAAATTAAAACTGGACACGTGGATGTAACACTCAAAAATGACTGACCTGTTCAATCCATCGCTTTCCAGAAGCCGTACATTCATCCTTCCATTTTGCGCGAGGTATACGACGATGTCTCATCATCAGCAGTGGTAACATCAATGTCATTAGTTGACCTTGAAGTTTAACAGTAAGTTGATGGGCAAAGGCCAGGGTGGCAACCACTCACGAAAAGAGTCTGAATCTCGGGGGTTGTACTGGACTTTTGTATGCTCGACGCACAGTGAGACGACACTATGGCATGCATCGTATTCCTTGGTTCAATCGTAAACAATTTTGTATGACTCCTTCCTCGAAGCCGAGGGTGGCAGACTCACCTCTTTGGTATATTCTCGATTCAACGATAGCTGCCAGCAGATAATTGGCAAACTACCAGTGGGAGGTACCCTATGATGGCGGTGGTTGTTGTCGCCATTTGGACCAGGTCCGTACGACGGTATTGGTTGCGCTCCGACTTTATATGGTTTTTTTCATTGAGCTGTTGCACCGTTTACATACAAAATTCATTAATTTTACGTACCGTCAGGCATGGTGAGGACAATAAGTATGTAGAAAGGAAGAACAGAACTAAAAGACGAGAATCAAAGGTTGAAGAGCAAAAAAGATGAAGCTAGGACGACGGTGAGGCTGAGCATTGTAATTGACGGGGCCACTTCTGTTTTAGATATACCCTTGTTCGTAACTGACCACATGCTGTTCTACTCACGTGCTCATCCGCTGTTCGAACACACACGCTTAGCGCCTAATGCTAACTTTTACCGTGACAGCCCCTTAGCATCTTCTCATCTCTCCAGCCCTGCCCATTGTCTCTGACGTTGTCTATTGAACAGAAATCATGCATTGTTTTCCAAAATCCTCTTACATCTTCAGTCGACTCGACCTTTGGCTAGATCATCGCACACGACAGGGTCTGCGTCGTGTATCAATGTCAAGTCGCCAACATTAATTACTTCAAACAGAAGGCCACCTTTTCCCGAACTGTGCATTGCCTCTCAGGCCTTTCAACTGATGTAACACTTCCATTCAGCATTCATGTCCTACACTGTGCTGGTCTCAGGCAGCTTCTATGGCCCCTCTTCGACCCCGAGGTAAAACACGTGGAAAACGGTGCTCCTTTTATCCTGGAATCAAGCTTTCTTATTGGACAATCACAAAGTTTGTTCTCCCCGTCCCCAGGTGGAGCTTGTGAAGAGAACTAAGTGCAACAGAGCCATAAATTGCTGCTTATAATGCATGTTGTATGCTATGAAATACCCATGTATCTGCACGCCGGTCAGTGCTCTAGGTGTTATCCTCACTCCGGCGGTTTATTTTAGCCTGGGACATTGACAATAGTGTCGGTACCTATAGCACAAACTATAGGCAACAATCACTCATCAGCCCTTATATGGATCGCTGGGCATTGTAAACTGTCTCACAAAACCTCGTACAGTCCTGTTGGGCTTGCTTACGATGTGTCAACTTATATTATGACTCGAAACCTCAAACGATAAACCCTGAACTATGGATCTTCCCATAGCTATCTTGATCAACGGTCATCGGCTCTTCTTCATCAGCCCTGCAACGGGAACGATTCCGTTCCATTGGATTCCACATCAGGTAACATTAAGAACAATGACACTTCATTGTCCGAATTAAACAATCAATCGCAGTATTCTAATATATCTACATAATATCCACACGTGAAAACTCTGGACGAAGAGCACAAATCTCATATATACCACAGTCGAAAGGTTGTGTCTCAGCATACCTATCAGAGGGCTCAACTGGTGCTTTTCTGTTGCCCCTGGGTCTTTCGGGTTCAATCGGCGTGGAGATCAGCTAGATGCCCTAAACCCGATACGCAAGTACCCGGCATGCTAGACGTATGCATTAACAAGCTGTGGGGTATACACAGATAGGCTAAATACTCGTAACCGGGATAGGGCGTTCATTGTACCTTGTCCAATTCATCTTACCATTATTATCTGACTCTACCCTCACGTCACTCATTGGACAGATCATGGTGCGCCATGCATGTATCCTGTAGTTCGATGATGACCTTGATGTTGCTTTTTTTTCAGGTTTGCCTTGAGCTGTTTGCTGCTATCTCTATCAGTCTAAATATTCCTCTTTATCTTATGCCTTGTCATCTACGAGGGTGATGTGCAATTGACCACAAGTCACCACAACCAATCTTTCCCAAGAAACAGCCGATCAATTGGACATAACGTATTCGACTGCCGCATATTCCCTCGTTGATTGCGCATTGATTGTACCCCAACCTTATCGATTAATGCCACGAGAAGCCCCCACAGTCGGTCGGACCGTTCTCACCTAAATGAGATACCCAGTTTCTTGGACAGGGCATCCGCAGAAATGTATACAGCTGAGTATACTCGACCCAAAAAGTGAAGACAACCAGGATGGCATAATTTCAAGGTGTCGAGGCTGGGATTTCATTCTAACCTGCGAGGTGGTGCGATGTAACCCACTTGCTTTATTCTAGCACGCCTCGTACATCTCTGATAACGTCAAGTCATAGAAGTTCGAATGGATCATGGGCGGCTGATTGGAGCGAACAGGACCCTCGATACCCTAGTTCTCGTGATGATGTTGGAATATGCAACAGCGCCCCGTAACTCAGTTGGGTATGCACAGGTACCCTCATCATCGGATCACCCATGGGTTGCTTTTTAAACGACCTTACCATCATCCGCCTGAAGGAAGCCTCACCAACTAGACGCTGTTATTCGTATCAAAATAGTACTCATACTATCAGCGAACGGGATACCGCCCGGGCAGTGAACATCTTTGATCGCTTTGCGACATGAAACCATTTCACATGGTTGAATCGCTGATGCTCCAATACTGCTTCCCAGAGTGCTCGGTTATGGGATCGGCCGATAGCAAAGTGGTATAAGAACCGACCTGTGTACTTATATAAGACACTCATGCCAAAAATCCGGATTCCTTGTGGCGGCGTGGAACTTGAAGCTTGAAGTCCTCTAGCGCTCTAAGAATTTGTTTGTGGGTATTGTTCATGATGCATGATGGCCAATAATTGGCATAACCTGTGTGCATCCCACCCATCACCATTCACCATCTGCAACACAGGTCCAAAGATAGGCCGAGCAGCGCCTAGATGTGCATTCTTTTTTGTAATCTGTAGCTCTTCTTGTACCGAGGGGCCCCCCACTGCGGCTCATTTACTACTGGATAATTACTGGGTCATCTCTTGGGGTCAAACTTGGGGCCTGCTTGAAGTCTAACCCTCTTCGTTATTCGGGTACCTGGTTTGTTCCGGCCTGCTACAATCACTTGTTTGAGACTTGACAGTTCCTATCACGAGAGCTTTTAGTATTAAAGCATAACTTAGCAACGGCCCCGAAACCCCCCCCCCCCAGCAAACTATGTTGACCCTTGAGGAACGCACATTGCTACGATCTGTAGGAGTCCAGATTCTGGAAGGTACTACTGGCATCGCTACATCTACTTTCACATATGGTGCGTTGGTTTATCGTTCAACTTCTTTATGATCATCAGACGGAAAAAAATCGACGATAGGGGTGTTTTCATTACTGTTTTCTGTTACTGTCTCTAAATACTTGTAAGATATTCTTGAGCGTCTGGCGTGCGTTTCGTGTTCATTTTCATTGCTATAGCTCACAACGTGGCACATCCCGGTTGAAGCAGACCATATTCGGCATGACTGTTATTACCTTCGGTGCCGCAACCGTCTACTGGGTTACTGATGTGATCTCCACGACCAAACTTATTCATGACAAACTTATCGATAATAGTGGTGACGCTTTACACCGTTTAAGGCCAAACGGAAATCTAGACAACATTAAACAATGTGTCAGTTGGTCTCGACGAATAATTGTGCGTTCTGTCAATTTGGCACATCAACGTCTGGCTATAAATCTTAACAGCAAATTCTTGCCGACATTGTCGTTGTCTGGAGGGCATGGATATTGTGTGCTGGGTGTCGATGGCTTGTCATACTTCCATGCGCTTTGTTATTGGGAACTTGTGGTGAACCAATGACATGTCAAAACACTCCGTGTTATTGAGCTGACTATATACCACAGCCACGATATTTGCATACCTCGTAAACCCCACAACAATGATTGACGGTTATGACTATATGGGAGCAGGAGCTGCATTGTACAAGGCCCAAAGCTACTTACCGTTTGCAACCAACATTGTCTCCACACTAGTAATTGCATATCGATTGTGGTGCGTAATGGTCGTATTCTTTACACCTGCTGGAGAGCTCACTGTTGCCTCTATCTAGGTGTGCCCGTAAAGAGTGGAATCAAGCCATGGGTCGTCGGTCAGGCTGGTCGCGCGCACAGTGCACCATGCTAATGATCATAGAATCAGGCGCTATCTACGCGATGTTTCAGGTCAGTTACTTCGAGTACACATTCAGATAAATACAGTTATTTATATTTCTCAGCTGCTCATTATTATCCCCCCCTATCTTCCATATTATGATGATACGCCACTGGCGTATTTCTGGTTTGTCATTTATGAGGGTTATGTGCAATTAACGGTAAGTAATCACGATCCTATCATTTACTACTCTGCGGACCCATCAATTAAACAAATTTTAAGGCTATGTACTCAACTATTGTCTTTCTCCTCATTCATAATGCGCTGTCGATTGAAAGTTGGCACTCAACGTCAACGATAAGAGTCTCGATGGTGCGTTTGATAAGTTTCTGAAAGGCCAATGGGGTGCTCGTGAGTACTTGATGTGTGATGAGAGGTGAAGAGAATCGAAAGCAGAAAGAGTGAAACGCTCGATTGAATAGAAACAAAAGGTGACATAAGTATTTTTTTTAATGAATTCATTTTTTAAAATAGATAAATAAAATAAAATAACATAAAATGAAAAATGAAAACAAAAATAGAAACTCACGCTCATCGTGAATTTGTTATACGGAAACAGCGTTGGCATCAGATTAAAAAAATGGTCGTCGTATTCGTCGAGTTTAATGGCCAGGATGGCAAGGCGCGATAGGAAGGGTTTGAGGCCGGGTGGGAATTTCCCTTTCTGGTCCCAGTTTTCTGGCAGGGAAGTTTACTAACGTGAGAGAGAGGGAGAGGAAGAGATAAGAAGAACAGACCTTTCGCAATGGCGACTCGTAGATTATCGACTTCGTCTTGTATGAGAGGGTTGAATGAATGCTGGGGAGAAAGAAGGACGCATGTAAGAACTGGTAAGTTTTCGGTAGAACGACAGGAGAAGGACGGAGTAGGAACAGCAAAACTCCAATACTCGGAGCAAATCACTTTCGGTGATTCTCTCGATAACGTAGAAGGACCGAAGGCACTCACAACATCAACGATCTTTCTCTTCTTCCCGCCTTCCACGATCGTCAGGTATCGTTTCCGCTTCTCCCCTACCCGTGGTATTTCCATACCGTCCCCTCCGCTCGGTTCTGTTCCTACACCGTTACCGATACCGTTCATCAATATCCCACCCGCCGCGCTCACGCTACCACCAACGCTAGTGTTCCCCAATTCATCTTCACCATCACCCATTTTCGCATCATCTTCCGAGCCAACGGCCGTTCCATGACCCTCTCCGTTCGTACCACCCGCACCGACACCGACGCCGGAAGCAGATGGCAAGTCCAGGGGATTAGGATGCAGGAGATGAAGATGGTGATCCTTCTTCGTGCTCTTGGCCAGCCCGACTGACGCAGGGGGTAGTAGACTTTTACCCTTCCCCGTCCCCGTTCCCTTCCGCCATACCTCGTCTCCGATTCCCACAACACCTGAAAGTAGCGGATTTCTTGATGATTTGGGTTTCTTGGGTGTCTTGTCTTTGAGCAAGGCGACTTCACCGGAGGATACGTAAAATCCGGTTTGTTTGGTCTGTGCAAAGAATGTACGTTCGTCGATGGCGAGTTCTGAATCGTCGATAAAGGGGTCGGAGATGTCGTAGTGCTCATAAGCTGGGTTTTTCTTCTGTGTATTTATTGTTAGTACAAGATGTACAGAGCACTTATGATATAAATTGGGAGGAGCAAAATGAGGAGAGTGTGGGTAAATTTGGAGGATGGAAGGAATAGGAATTGATGCATGAACAATACACTTACCTTTTTCTTTTTTGGTTTGCCTAAGGATGTGGCACCAGTAGCACCATCAGTCCCTTTTCCCTCATCTTCTTCTTCGCTATCGCTCACCCCACCTTGAATTGGACCAGCAGTCCTCACAGGTGTCAGGGCGCGCTGACCAGTGGCACGAGCGATGTCCGCGACATCAATGGCGTAATTATCCGGTCCACCTAGTTTTATTTCGAGTCTGATCGTTTGTAAGGGGACAGATTGTGGTTGTGGTGGAGGAGAGGGAGAGGGAGATGTACGTTGATGTTTAGGTCTGGATGAACGAGGTTTGGCAGCGGGGACAACGGTGGTGGAAGTGGCGCCGGTGCTGGTAGGTGGAGGCTGAGGCTGGGTCTTGTCGGTGTCATTGTTGTTGCCATTGATGGGGCTGGCTTTGTTCTCGCCGTCATCGTCGTCGTCGTTCACGATGGTGAGGTCGACGATGTCAGTGTGATGCTGATCCTCCATTGACCCACCGAGTTGTCACCGTTTCAAACAACAAATTATTTAATATTATTTAATCTTATTTTTAATCTTATTCCCACGGATAACCCAGTTCCTGAACCCATCAGCACTGGATTGGCAGGCATGGACGGGAGGCACGTACAGCCCCTTCCAAGAAGCGCCCCACCCGTACCAAGCCCATTCCTCCCAGTTTTTAGCCTTCAGTTGTTGAATGGAGGCACACCCAGTGGTGCGTCGATTCCTCAGCAGGGATCGTTCCTGGGTTTTTCGATAGAGATGTCAGTGGCAAATCAAGTTTGTGAGTTGGTGGTTGCAATTTTTTTTTTTTCATTGTTCAAAAGTGACGATGTAATCTCCACAAATTCGATGCACAACTCCTAGTGGGCAAGAACTCGTCAGTGAAAATTTCTCAAATGCTTCATGCGTTTCGTTTGTCCTTTAAGCTAATACCTGGCTTGGCATTGCAGTTCTATAATACAAGTCCCATTCCTTAACCTCATGGCCAATCTCCAACGACGATCCGGCCGCGTCAATATTCGCGTAGGTGGCAACACACAAGAAACAGCTGTACTGGTACCGTCCACACCTGATGGCAGAATACTAGAAAAGGACGTACACGGCTCTTCGAATCCCGTATGTGCCCCTCTGTCCCCAGGTTCAAAGCAGAGCAGTATTGTTAAATGGCTTACCTGTTCCACTACTACAAGACGCAAACTCCACCACTAGTGTTCACACCCGATCTTTTCTACATGATGAGAAACATATCTGCATTAGTTAATATCCGTTGGTATCTTGGTATATATCAAAGCTTTCGTTCTTATATCGAAACAAACTTACAAGGCTATTGAGGTATCCCTTTCAACGATACAACGAATTTTCGTCTTGCCATCGCCGAACAGGGTCACGCTATTCTGGGTGACTACCTCATCGGGTTACAAGCGGGTAACGAACCCGACCTTTACGCGCGCCATGGTCATCGTCAATCAGTAAGCCGTCCTATAAATTATTTCAATGATCATCGTTGATAGTCTGGTACCATCGAAAGAGCTATGGCCCTTATGACTACCTCGGTGAGTTTGGTAACCTTGTGAATGCCATGTCTGGAGACGCAAACGCCGCTACTCGTAACCTACTCATCGGTCCGAACATCGCAACTGGAGACTGGCATCCCGAGGACGTCTGGAACACCGGATTCGTCGACCAGTTCAGCGATAACCTGGCTTATCTCGCCGTCGAAAAGTGAGCCTCACACACATTTAGTCCATATTTCCGGCATGCATTCACGCCCAATAGTTACCCCACCGATAACTGCTTTGCGCAATTCGGTGTAGGAACGTTCAACGATCCACAAACAGTGTTTCCAACTTTCCTCAACCACAATTCAGGAAAAAACATCATTAATAAATACCTAAACTCGACTGCTTACGCTCAGACCAAAGGCAAAAAGTTTCTCATGTTTGAGACCAATACAGCGTCATGTGGTGGGTTTGGCGGAATCAGCGATGTGTTTGGGGCAGCGCTCTGGGGCCTTGACTATTCACTGCAGATGGCCTACTCAAACTTCTCAGGAGCGCTGATGCATATCGGAGGGCAGAACGTATTTTATAACGTTCGTGGACCAAATTTTTTTTTTTTTTCTCCATCGCCAAAACGAGGAATACTGATATCGAGACAAACAGCCGTTCACATCTCCACCAACGAACGAGTCAACGTTTCACCAGTGGTCTGTTGGGCCGATATATTATTCGGCATTGGTTATGGCGGAGACGCTGGGCCCGTCGAATGGAACACAGGTGTTGGATCTGAATGCAAACGACGGGGACATCAATACGCCTGCGTATGCGCTGTACGAGAATGGGAACCCTGTCCGTGTGGCTTTGATCAATTTCGTGACGGACCCTTCGGGCGCTAGCGATCTTAGCGTGTCTCTTTCCATCGGGGGTGGACAGACTGGACAAGCGAATGCTACGCCTGCGCAGGTGAAAGTCAAGTGAGTGGTCTATGTATGACGATGTGTCTAAAGCTTGATGAAGTGAGAATTTAGATACCTTCTTGCTTCCTCCGTATCGCAAAAAGGCAACTTCACTTGGGCGGGTCAAGTGAGTT